>FN649729.1:977866-999478 GCA_000310025.1 Ectocarpus siliculosus | reverse complement strand
ACCAGAAACCCACCCCCAATGGGGGGGGGGGGGTAGAAACCCTGGACTAGAGTCCGAGGCGGGTCGAAGCAGAGGGGGGATCGACCCCAAGCCATGCACGAACTTACGTACGGCCGGCAAAGCGACAACCGTTCACTCAGCCAAGTGTTACCATTAGCGTGCTTGCCAAACCGCCATCCGCAGCGAGGTCGACTTTCCCGACTGAAACCGAACACAACCCGAACCTATTCCACCCCCCGCCAATAACCCTGAACGCCTTCTGCGATGCGCAATACAGTAGTTTTAACCTTACGAGTGTTGCGGCTACGCTGATGTCACATCTAAACTAAAAGAAAACATTCACGTTAATCTGGCCCCTATGCCGCGGCTCACGTGCCTAACGGCCCCTTACCCGACCCCAGAAAACCGGTTTGAATATAAATATTCTAGCGCTGTTGTTGCGTGCGCCCCTGCGCGGCACGTTCACCTACGCAGAACAGCCGGCTATCGGCCACATCAGTGTCGTAACCTTCGCTACCAGCGCCTTCACTGACCGTTTCAGTAATCCGTTGTAAGGAGGGCATATGGCGATACTGATACGGGTCTACGAGGGCGAGAGGTGCACACGGACGATCCCCCCGGACGATCCCCCCGCCCCCCATAAAAAGACACAAAAAACACATTTTCCACGAGTGACTACAAAAAAGAGACATTGAACTCGCGGCACACAACGAAACGCACGCTGAAAAATACAGCAGTGTCATTGGCCGGCACGTTGTTGGCATAGAGAACCATGAAGCAGCAGCAGCAGCAGCAGCAGCAGCAGCAGCAGCTTACGAGCGAACAAGGCCTACGCTTGGACGGAGGGCGCCTAAAAAAACGAATCAAAGAAACATCTACCAAAACAAACACACACGCTGGAACGCCCTCCGCCGACACAACACAACACTGCTGCTGCTGCCGCCTACGAACATAATTACAGCCCAACACAAACACCCACGAGGCGCAAGTTAACTCTTGGCCACGTCTAGACTAACGATGATAAATATAGGGGATTGCTGTTTTTCTCTCTCTCTTCTGTAGCTTGTCTCGAGGCACATGACACATACACAATGCCCCGACCACCGAAGCTTCGCCGCATGCACGCGCAGAGAAGCCGTTCAGACAAAAAAAACACAACAATCGGTACAAACGGTAAGCACACAACCTTAGCAAGCCCACTCCTCACAGACCCGCGGCAACAATCGAAAAGCACGGCGATTCGCCATGGTGCCACAAGACGACACGGCGGGGACGACAACCAGAAAAACGGTTCCAACCGGTGGTGCACGCCGAACGCCTGACGGTTGGCTGGGAGACCCCGCGACGGCGGTCACGCGACTTGGCCCGGCTGGTGGTGGTGGTGGTTCATCTCGTGGTGCCCGAGGTCCTCCGGCTTGACCAGCAACCTCTCGAAGTGCTTCTTCGCCGCCTTGATGTTGAGCTCGGTGGTGGCCTTCTCGACCAGCGGGCTGGTCGTCACCACCATGATGTACGTGTTCTCCGTGAAGTCGCTGATGAACACCGTAAAGTTCGAGTTCTTCACCTATAATGGTGAAACGGGCGGCACGGAAACGAGCCTTGGTTGGGAAGCGTAGGAAAGAGTGCTACAGCCCCCATCTGCCAGCAGGAGGTGGCTCGCAAACGCGCGGCGCAGCCGGGTTTGCCGAGTGAAAAATCGCCTGCTGCTGGAGGTTGCATCAAAAAACGAACATGCTCACCACGGAAGAATTCTTGCACACTGGTATCAGAACTCGTCTGTTGAGATGGGCGAGACCACACGGAACAGGAAAAGGTAGCAACTACGCAATAGCGACTCAAGTATAAAGGCGTAGTTCAGAGAGAGAGAGAGAGAAGAGAGAGAGGACAGAGCGAAGGAGGCTCCACACACCGAAAATGGAAAGGTGTGCGTTCTCAAAGCAGGCTCTGTGGAGATCGACGCCGAAAAAATACACGACCCGCCATCCCCTGAGGATGGCCTCGCTTGTTAAAACGCTCACTACATACCAACACACACCGAAACGTTCCATATACAAAACCAGTCTTATTATCGCCCTAAAGCTCGTCACGGTGTCTCATTGGCGATACATACCAGATGTCTACAGATCGACGCGAAGCCTCACCATCATTCCCTCGAACTTGAGGCTGGTCTTGCTAACGCTAAGCTTGAACTGCTTGACGATGTTGGAGATCTTCTCGAATCGGTGAACATCCGGGTGTTGCACATGCTTCGCGTGCGCGATCACCAGGAACGTCTCCCTTTCGAACAAAACCACCTCATCGGCCCCGCTGGAAAAAAGAAGAAAAAAAAAGCGTAGAAACACATGATGAACACACAATCAGAAATTGTGCGGAGAGGAAGAAAGAGACGCGTGTTGTGCTTGATGTACAATTCGGCGACTAGAATTTTCCAACGAAACGTGGTGGGTGTAACAAGAGAAGCAACACAGACAACAGCACGTGCCGAAATAGCTGTTCGCCGTCAAAGACCTTGGATTTGTGCCGCAGTACGGAGGGCAAACAATGACGACTTCAGAGAAGGGAACGTTGGCATGAAGGGAACAACGACAACCTCATCATCAACAACAGAATTGGTGCATATCGACAATAACACCATGGACGACGATGACGCCACCAACTACGACAGAGGAAGAGCATCGCGTTCTCACCAAATATCACAGAAGTTGTCGAGGTGGCTCTCGAGCACCTCCATGTTCGGGATAAGAGAGTACACGATCGAAGACCACGCCTAGCAGCAACAGAGGCAGTAGCAGCGGCAGCAGCAGCAGCAGCAGCACAGGCAGAGGCAGAAGCAGCAGCAAAGGCGCTCCGAGTCAAGGCAACACTACGAACGGCGCCAACAGCAAAAACCCAAGGATGAAACGATCAAAACAAACAAAAAAACATCGTCGATTCAGACTTCTGGCGCCGCTAACGGCTACGCCTCGACCAAGTGCGTGGCAGAACAACCTCACCGTTGAAAAGAGCAAACACGTGCCGTCACCACCGCACAAACATGACAAACGTGACAAACGTGACAACATGCAGCAAAAGAGTGGGACGAGCACGACAAACCATACATGCCTACCCCGACGGTTCTCGTTGCCAGTACGCAAGAAGGCAGCAGCAGTACCAACGGCGACGACAAGCCACCATGCCAACGAAAACGGCACACTGCTGCCAATAAGCTTAGCAGGAGCAACAGCAGTAGCAGCAGCGGCGGCGGCTGGAAACAACAGCAACAGTGACGACGACGATCGAACACCACCACCGATCTGCCACACCGTAGTATCACCCCAAGCCCCCGGGCACGAATCACTCACCCTGTACAGGGTCTCGTCCCAAATCGACGTCATGAAGAACGTCAGCTCCACGCCGCCGCTAACGTCCGAGATTACCTGCTTTCGGTTCAAGAAGACAACCTCTCGGTCCTCCTCCGTAACGAGATCCATCTTGTGGATCAGCACAAACACCCTGGGGGGGGCAGCATGCGGGGAGAGACAAGGGAGGAACACTCCAAGTTTTTGACAACGGGCATTTGATAGGCACGTTTCAAACTCTTATCGAAACTGACAAGGCAGACAATGGACATTCGATAGACACGTTTCAAAGTCTATCGTCCCTGACAAGGCAGACAATGGACATTCGATAGATACGTGTCAAACTCTATCGTCACTGACAAGGAAAACAATGGACATTCGATAGACACGTTTCAAACTCTATCGTCACTGACAAGGCAGACAATGGACATTCGATAGACACGTTTCAAACTCTATCGTCGCTGACAAGGGACGCCGATGATTTTTTCTCGTGGTCCTTTGTAGCAACAATAGACCATGGTTCCTCTATTGTGTGTGCCTCGTTTGTCGGTTGTTGTCGGAGAGGGGTGTGTGTGTGACAAAGTAGACCCTCGCATCGACACACATCACTGGACGGCCGCACACCATGACAACACGTTTGGCGGCAGATTTTGCCACATAGGCTAGGGACTTAGGCTGCACATCGCTTCGAAGAAATAGGGGGAAGGCGGAACGCAGCTATCGCATTTACATCGAGCGCAGACAGGTGCCATCATACAACATCCCTGCACGTTGAGGACAGGGACGTGCGTTAACGGGTTTTGCCATTCAGCCGGCAGCTACGCCATTGCCTAACGGCACACCGTACCAACCCTTTGATTGTACACCGGCGCGGAGCTATCGGGGCTTTCCTTCGATTATCACTGTGCAACGTTGTGTACGCCATCCACATACGGAAGGAAGGCTTTCCGTCCCCCGACGTGAGCTGCCCCCATCTCACGTTAGTCTTCCAACTACCAAGAGACCTAAACACACCGCCACCGACGTGTCCGTGTTACAAAATCTGAGCGTTTTCCGCCCTTCAAAGGGAACGAGAGCTCCTTCCACAAACGTGTTGATTAATACTCCGCAAGCGGGTCTTCTTCGCACCAATTTCAGCCGGGTTCAAGGCAACTCGTCAGCAGTCAATCAGCAGCGAACATACCTCGCATCTGAGGAGTTACGGTCCACCGCCTCCAACACCCCCCGGTATCGCTCAAGGTCGCCGGCAACGTCATCGCTCATCACGTCGAAGACGTAGATCAACACCTTCCCAGCCGAAACGCACGAAGGATAGCACCGGAGGCATTATTGTATGTAGTTCAACGGAGGCTTCAACGAACGACGAAATATGCACACGTGCGAGGCTTCGAGGCTTCCCCGGGGGTGCAGAAAAGAAAGCTTTTGGATATAAAAACGCACGGGGAGTCTGGGCGCGTGCACCCAGGAAACGCGGCTTCATCACATAATAGCTGATGGGGCCGACCTCCTGCCTTTTCTCCGCGTTAATCACGAGCCGCCGGAATACTTTCCGACCGTCGTCTGCAAAGAAGAACAATGTGCGCTTCTGCTTTAGTCTCCAAGAACCTCTGACCTGCAGCACGAGCGGTGAACTAGTACCCACCCACCACACTCATGTACCTACCAGCAGCTAGCTGCACGCAGTTCGAGAGGTTGACAAGTGAATTAACATGTCAGCAGTCAGCATTACGTATGTACCACTGTAGCACCAAGTCATACGAACAAATCGACAGGTTGCCTACAGTAGCATGGACGCGTGTCGCCCGCCACACAGGCCTCACCTCCACGGAGCGGAAGATGAACTCCTGCTGGTAGTTGAAGTACGTCTCGTAGAACGAGTCCTGCCCCCCGCAGTCCCAAAGGTTCAGCACCATGTCCCCCAAAAACCTGGGTGTTCGAAGCACGCGCACCCACCACAATATGTAGAACCGACAAAAGCGGTTTGTTTCCTTTTAGTGCTGAGGGAGGGGGCGTACATGCTCAAACGTCCCTGTCATCGTATTTTAACTCTTGACAGCACGCCCCTCTCGAGACGGAGCCGCAACCCTCCGCATAGACGTAATGTAGACACACCACAAAAGGTCGTGACCTCCAGACTCGTTGCCACATTGTCTGTACCCAAGAAGTTATTTGTCATCGTCCCCTCCTTCCCTGTTGGCGTATTTCGGCTTACAACCCAGTCGTCTAGCGTAGCGATCGTTTTCTCGCTGCCGCTGTCCAACTTACTCACCATGTCGCCCCCCACCTACTTTCCTCGTCTCGGTTCTCAAGGAGTTCCCACTATTCTTCGAACAAATGGCCCACATTCCCAACGACTGTGTACAACTACATGCCTCGCTACGTGGGCATCTGCTGCTGCTATTGCTATTCTTCATGTCGTCACGTCCAGTGCAGCACATTTTCCCACAACGCTATTAGTAGGGTTTGACCTCTCGAGAAAATCGACAAGCTTCAGCACGTCTCAATCTTCGCAAAAAAATCTCCTTGCGCCGTACTGCTGTTGCCGTAATGGCACATCACTTTTCCTCCCGTCTTAGCATACATACTGTTTTTCTTTTTTCGCTCCAGAGAGAGAACCGGATTCCAACCTGCTACTAGGTGTACGGGGTGAACCACTAGACTACCGAGGTAACCGGTAATGCTGTCACCCGTGTCAAGTCGTCGTGGATGGCATCATCAGATCATGTCTCGTCCAGAGCCCCCATTCATTTTCGTCCGGATCATGTATGCTGCACACAAAAAGCTGCTGGTGAGTTGCGAGCATGCTTTGCATGCACTACACGTGCCTTACGGTACTGACAGCAGCGGGTGGTGTGGAGGGCCCCGGCTGGTCAAGTGTCAAGGAGGGACCGAAAGGAGAATCGGAGAGGGTCGTACCGTATCGCACCAAAGCTGCCACTTCGTGTTGTACAGCCAGTACAACAGAGCAAACAACCTACAGCAGGGTAACCACCTCGTGCTTATGTGCATTGCGGCTGTGGACAAATAGCATCACCACACGCGCCAACCCAAATGGAACACAAGCACAGCCCCCCCCGCATGTGGTGATACCCATTTGGAGCATATGCATACGGTGCAGAGCATCGCTGTACAGCAGTACTGCTGCATTAGTCACAATTGGCGCAAGTGACAGCAGTGATTGGAGGCACATTCAGCCGGCGGGACAGCGAGTCACCTACAACTGTACTGCTGTACAAAGCACTTTTTACCTGGTGTACATGAGCAGTGGATGCGAGTCACGTGTATTTCCGCTACAACATGAACGTGGCCAGAGGTGGAACTTTTAACTAACTCGGAAATACCACTACTGCTGGCGGTTATTGCTGCTGCTTAGGCTGCTGCTACATGGGGTGGTGCTGCCCCTGAGGCTGCTGAGGCTTTGGTACGCATTCTTTCTTCGCACCTGACATGCGAGTGCTCCACGTCAAGAGTAGGCCCGAGGCGGATGGTATCCTTGGCGCCGTAGTTTGCAAAGATGATGGAGCGCATCGAGGTCTTGCCTGATCGGGACTTGCCCATCAGGAGAACCTTCTTCTTGCCCATGGTTTAGTGTGTTGATGTCTCACGCCGATCTCAGAGCTTCCACCAACTGCAGCCCTCTTACGAAGTGCTGCTGCCGGGTGACTAAAACTTCGACGAAATCGGGAAGTCGGTTCCTCTCTCTAGAAAAACTCAGAGCGTGCAATCGCGAAAGATTTCTGTCCTCCTCACTCCTAGCGTAGCACTGGTGATTGCAAGAGTGGTAAGCCAGTGGCTCTGCTGCTCAACGACAACGCGATGAATGACGCAATTGGGAGGCACACCGCAACACCGCGTAGGGGGAGCTCCGCGGTATCACCCCCCCCCCCGGCGCTGGCGCCCCCCCGGCTGTTTTGATCCTTCGTTCGTTGCGTTGGGTGTGCATGCCACAACCTCCACCAGCTCTCCCTCGCATTCACCGCTTGCCTCCTGCACGCGATAGTGTCTCCACGCTCCGTTGGTGCGAATCTCCATCACAATCAACACTATGAAGGTGAGGTTGCCGCTGTTGCGAAAAGCAAGAGGCAAAGAGGTGTGTGGTCCTGTGCTGCTTCCGCTGGCAGACACAACCTCTTGGCCGTTGGCTACACGGCAGTACTGCAGTGCGACACCCTTTGTTGTAGCCATCTAAGGATCCAATCGAGAGGTTGGGGCATCGCACACGCGCCCGACTATTGCGTTGCATGCTCTTCAAGTAGATTCCGGGCGAAAATGCGCCCGTCACGTTTTGCCATCATGTTTTGAAAAGCTTCTGCTGTGGGGACACAAGATCATGACCGCTGCAAGCGCGACACGTCGTTGCCCGCTTGCGCCGCATCCCTTCGTGATAAATACAGGGTGGAGCGGTGCTCGCATGTCTTGTCCTCCAAGCGAAGGCCGCCGTAGGTGAGAGAGAGAAGCCAGCTGCTCGCGGAACGTATCCGCCGAGCAGAACAGATATTTACGGTAGATCCGTCTGCTGTTGCCTCATTTTCCCGGGGTGGGTGAAGAAGAGGACCGACCGAAGTTGATGTTTGACGACGGCTGTGCGCAGCAACAACAAGCTGTCTCTTTTTTATCCCCCGCATTTTCTCTCCCCGGGTGTGTAGTTGAATCTACATGGTGTATCGTGCCTTGGGGCACGCGCGTTGTGAGGAAATTTTCACCACCATCTGCTTGGGGCAACACGGCAACACCCTGTCCCGTGGTTGCGCTTGGGTGCTGTATCCAACTCCCACGCCAATCAGAGGCGCCAACGATAGCAGCATAGCAGCACGAGCAAATAGGGTTCAGCGCGAGTTTTACTTGCAGTACCGGTAGCTCTCGGGCCTGTTGGTGCAACAATCTTCTGCGGAGCGTTTTTTCTCGTTGTGACGCCTTTCTCTTTCTGAGAAACGGGTCTTTCTGTAGGCCTGGGACGGAGACTGCATGTAACTTTGGTGCGGGGTGATGGGTGGTGGCTATGGGTGTTCAGCTCCTGCTGCTGCCCCCAGAACGAACAGAATCAAGCTCTGGTGCGCCATGTACATGACCGGATCTTCCGGATCTCTTCCGTGTTTTGAGCGTTGGCGGGAGAATACGAACAGCCAGTCGGCAGGACTTCAGCAGGAGCCAACTCCCACTACACGTAGGCATCTCTCGTCGCCAACGCACCGTCGATAGCCAAGCTACGTAGAGAAGAGTTTATGGAGCTGAGATTCTATGTGGAGCGAGACTTGTAGTTGTCTCGCCATCCGACACGAGCACGCCGTTTTCGAAGCAATAATATTGACGGAGGGGCTACACTGGGTCGGTACAGCACTACTATTCTAACACGCACCTCTGTACCGATTTCGCGAAAGCGGTGGAAATCGGACACGTCAACCCTTTTTCTGTCTTGAAATTATAGTCATCATTGCAGCAGCAAACCGCCCAACCGAGAGAGACTGACACGTGTTATAAGACGTACAGCAGTAGTACTGGTGCCGGTATGTCGCCGGTCGAAAATGCTGGTTGCCCTGTACAATGCCGGTTAAATCGCCTGGCACAGACGGAATATTCAAGTTGTTTCATGCTCTGATAGTGCCGACAGCCCGCAATAATGCCGGTGATACCGGCTGGATCGCACGGCACTATACCGGGACTGTACCCGACTGACAAGTACCCGGTAGACCTCAGCATGCATTCGGCAAACGTTGGCATCGATTGGGTCAGACGGTTTTCCAATGATCTTCCCATCGCGTGCTGCCCCCCCTGGACATCGTTCACCTCTTCCCCCGGATGTTGTCCCGATTTAGCTGCCCATAGCGTCACAAAATGTTATAACCGCTATTGAGGGCATCGCCGCTTAACCAGATTGGCAGTTATATAGTAGTTTGACTACAGAAGTGCAGCCGTGCCACGAGATTTTGGAACCTTTATTCAGGGCATCCCGCTAAACAGGGAACCGCTAAACCGGGACTGTACCGGTTTTTGGCAATTACAGGGTTCGTAGCTCCCTCCGTGGTGGCTAGAGGGCGCGTGCAGTCGGCGGCGGCGGCGGCGGCAGTCCGCCTGGGCGACAATGCGGCGACATTGCGCTCGGTTCGGGGTGCAAGGAGCGGCATGTCCATGGCCGCGCCCGAGACCACGCCAGAGGGGGACGACACCTACACACTCGTCGTAGTTAGGTCAGTACCCCCCCCCCCCCGCGATTGCTCTCTTTCGGTGTTGTGTGTCAGGTTTTTGCTGTTCAGTATTCTCTAGTGCCGTTCTCGTCGGCATTGTTTCTTTAAGCCCCACTCTGTCGTAACATGTTTGGGGATTTTCTTCTTTTTTTCCCTTGTGAAACGAGGGAATCGTCCTCGACAGATGATATGTTGGGCGGATGGGACACCTTTTCCTCTTTTGAAAGGTCAATACCTCCTCCACACACTTTTCTTGTTTTTGTGAGGCTTGTTGCACTGGTCGTCTTCTTGTCTCTCGGGGACGTTGTAGGTTTGCAGCCCGACGAATTTTTTTATCTTTGGCGTTCTGTACCCAATTTACCCACCGGTATCATCTGCCTGCGGAGTTCGTCTAGCTAATAATTGAATAAATGTACGGACGGACGTGATTTCTAGTGCATGAACACATATTTTTGGCGTACGTGACTCATTGTACATGCTCACATGTTTTTTGTTTTCTTTTTCTGCTCGCGGCGTTGAGGCAAACCAACTATGCCATCGAATGTTAATGCTTAAGTACGCCAACCTAGGTTACTCTGTTGCTTTGTCGTCGGAGCAAACTTCTTTCATAGCCACAGTATCGCAGAGTCTACTCCGTCGGGGACTTTTTTCACCCGTTTTTCACCCGTCTACCTGCTTCTGACAACAAGTCTAGAACTCCGCCCTCTAAAACATTCCGACCTATAGCGACGAGACGGGTGCGCAAACCTCAACCCCAACATGCAGACACGAACGCTGTTTGGTTGTCTCTTACCCTCTCCTAGATTCACTAACCCCGATAACCGTCGCACCTAAAACTCACCTACCTGGTGCTTAAGATCTGGGTGCGGTTCGATACAAAGAAACCATGCGATGGGCAAAAGACGACCCAACGCACCCCCCCCCCAACTAAAACCACCGTTGTCAAACGACGAGCATGGAAGTCGTCGATGGCGCTAACGTCGAACGACTTGATGTGGTGCTTATTCTTTGCATTATCTCGGTTGTGTGTTTCTCTCGAACGATTTGAAGGCACGGCGAGAGTACCTGGAACAACGGCTTCGAATACTTGATGTAGTGCTTTTTCTTTGCTTTCTCTGGTTCTCTCAGACGGTTTGAAGGCACGGCGAGAGTACCTGGAACAGCAGCATCGACTACTTGAATTAGTGCTTATTCTTTGCTCTCTCTGTTTCTGTCAAACGGTTTGAAGGCACGGCGAGAGTACCTGGAACAACGAGAATCGTTTCACAGGGTGGAAGGACGTGCCTCTGTCGGACAAGGGCCAGGAGGAGGCCGCCCAGTCCGGCGAGCTCATCGCCGAGTCGGGCTTGACGTTTGACGTCGCCTACACGTCAGTGCTCAAGGTTTGTGCCACTTGATTTTGTTGCAATTGTTGCTGTTGGCCGCTGCAATTATTTGTGCGGTGCTGCTGTTCCAGTGAACTGCCCAGTGCTCAAGGTGTGTGCCACTTGATTTTGTTGTTTTTGTTGCTGTTGGCCGCTGCAATTTGTGGTGCTGCTGTTCCGGTGAACTGCTCAGTGCTCAAGGTTTGTGCCACTCGTTTACTCGTTGTTGATATTGGCCGCAGGTGTTTGTGCTGCTGCTGTTGCTGTTAACCCCGGACCCGCAAGGGTGGTGCAAAGAGTGAGAGCAACTTGTCCGCAGGATTTCCGTTCTTGTGGCAAGAAACGCTGATCGCGGTCTTTTTTTCGGCAATAATTTTTACGTCATTGTTTGATTATGGCTTCGGGTCGTGCCTTTTTATCGAGGCTCATCAACCGCCTGCTTTCATTTCCTAAGTTCTCTGTCCCGGTTGGTTGCCTCAGTTGTTTGAAGCGTCCTACCCGCTTCGCCCTACTTCCTCTGTGGGGCTTGTCTCCTCGCCCCCTTTTTTGGTTCCGCACAGCGAGCGATCAACACCCTGTGGTGTATCCTCGAGAAGACGGACCTTATGTGGATCCCGGTGAACCGATCATGGCGCCTCAACGAGAGACACTACGGTGCCCTCCAGGTGCGTTCTTCGCCACACTGTAGAAAGCTGGTGTGGTTTGTGGTACAGGCTCTGAAGGCCGTCCTGACCTCGTGGTGGTGGTGGTTGTGGTGGTTTTGGTTGCTTCTGCTGCTTTTGTTGCTGCCGTTGTCTGCGCGCTGGAAGCCGTTCTGACCTCTTGCACCTCTCTGCTCCGAACCTACACGTTCCGTGTTGGCCAGGATTCCACACTAAACGAAGAACCTAGAATATATATTTTTTGCGAATAATGCAAGGAGCATCAAGTGCGTGAGTCGACGTAGAAATGACCCTCATCACGTTAGAGACCGAACCGCGCGACGTCGTAACACCAAAGGCGTTCTGACCTTGCGCTCCTTGTTTCGTGTTTTGTTTGTATGCTACAGGGTTTGGACAAGAAGGAGACGGTTGCGAAGCACGGAATGGACCAGGTCATGATCTGGCGCAGGAGCTACACCACTCCGCCTCCCCTCCTCGCGGACGATAGGTGCATATCCTCCTCGTTGCATGTTCATGTTGCTGTTGTTGTTGGCGTTCGCTTCCTGTGACTTGGAGATATAGCCCGGACGTCTACGTAACACCTGCTACAATGAACTCGTGATGGTAGAGCAAGACACGAAGCGAAACGAATTCCGTGGTCGCATGCGCGAAAAGTTAAGATTAACGCGTGTCGTGTGTTAACGCCGACATGGTTCGTCGTGTGCGATTATCTCAACACTTTTCATGCTGCCCTTGACCACAACAACAGGGCGGCTGAGTGGCTCAGTGATAAGCTCCACCTTCTCGAGGCTAAGGCGTGTTCGAACGTCGACGCAGGCACGCGAACCTGGACTTTTTCTCACAATGCTGTTCCCACCTTGCTTTGAAACCATCAATGTGTTCAGGATTGTCGTTTCTCAAGCGTTGGCACTCAGACGCCCGTTGTTACCGTATCCGTTTAACCTCAATTCCTTTTTCACAGCGATGACCTTCCCCAGAACGACCGCAAGTACGCTGGGGTGGACCCGGCCGACCTCCCGCGGGCGGAATCTCTCAAGGTGCGTTGTCATTTTTTTCTTTCTGTGGCTGCCAGCGTCGAGGTAAAAAAATCGAAAAATCCTGTCTACTGCACTGTTCGAGGAAGAGCATGTAGTTAACAATGGCGACGCAGTGGTTGAGTCGCGGCAGCTGTCTCTTGTCATCTGATTGGCCTTTTCTTGGAGAAAAGCATGCAGCTCGTGTTTGTACCCATGCGGGTATCAGGGTGAGCAAGACTTTTCCCCCCTAGAACCATCCGTGTACCGCTGCTCTGCTTGACCACCTTGGTTCTGTGCGCGTTGCTCGTTTGGCTGCAGTTGACGAAGGACCGTTTCCTGGTGGAGTGGGAGAACGAGATCGCTCCCGCCATCAAGAGCGGGAAGCGGATCCTTATCGTGGCCCACGGAAACACCATCCGCGGGCTGTGCCAGCACCTGGATGAGATCTCCGACGAGGACATCGTCGGCTTGGACATCCCCACCGGTGCGTTGGCAAGGTCTTTCTGTCTCTCTTGTCTCTCTCTCTTTCTCTCTTTCTCTCTCTCTCTCGCTCTCTCTGATCTTTCTCTGTCGCGTGAGGCCGCGTGCACCTCTTGGTTCTACATATGAGAGTCGTTTGGAGCGTGGTGGTTTGGAGTCATTCGGGTACACTTGCTGCACACCAATACAAGAGCTTTTTGCTCCATGCTGAAGATGATGTGCCATCACTGGTTGCACCACAGCAGTCACACCATCCAGTCGATTACAAGACCAGAGCATCGCTTCCCTCCTCCGCACCCCGCCTCCAGCGAATCAATAGTCAATCGCAATTGAGGTCAGATTTATACAAGCAACTGAGAACACCCCCCGCATAGTTCCTTTTCCCTCGTCTTTCACTTTTCGCGCGCTGGGAGCTAAACCACATTTTTCGAATGGTCGACCTCAACCCTGGTACGAAAGACTTTCGGTCGGTTCGCACAAATCTGATCGAACCCGCTCCCTTGGATGGGACGTGGTTGCCACAAACCGCACAACGGAAAGGGCAATGTATGTACATCAAAGAGAATCTCGTGTGGTGGGCGTGGTGGGCACGTCTCGAGTGCGTGGATGTTGGCTGTTTTCATCTATTTGATGAAGTACGACCGTGCTCCGTCTCTCGAAAGGGATGATGGCCCGGAGCCAATGTTAATAGTATCTACTCGAGTCACTGACTGCCCGCTGTTTCTCCGCTTTCCCTCCCTACCTTTTGGGCTGTTGCAGGTGTGCCGCTCGTGTTCACGCTGGACAAGGACCTCAAGCCCATCACACACCCGGAAGCTATCCCCCCGCTGTCCGCCCGCTACCTCGGGGATGTTTCGGGAATCCGCGCAAGGATCGAGGCGGTCAAGGCGCAGACCAAGTAACAGTTCGAGTGTCGAGTGCACAATTCAAGACGAGAATTTTTGAACAGTGGCGTTTCGATGATTTTGCGTTCTTGAGCTCGCAGGATATGGCGGTTGGACATGAAGGGGCAAATGTTTTATAGTTGACTACTACTGTTGAGAGGCAGGCGCGAAGTTTCGGGCGGGGTACTGGGGGGGGAGGGAGGGGGAATGGTTGATGCAGATTGCGGCACCACATGTAGTGTAGTACTTTATCTCCTTCCCGATGGGTTTTCAAGCACCAGTCTTCATATATTATCTCTGAATTCTCCTTTATTGTTTGTCGTCTTGGTCCGTTTGGTTGTCTTCTGTGTTGTGGTTTTGTGGTTTTCTTTTTTTGTTGTCTTTTCCCCGTCGACCGGACGGTGGGGTTACTCCGAGGCTGCTACACACACGTTCACCGCACGCTGCACGCCATACTAATGTAGACGAAGCTATGGCAGCGCAATGCAATTCATACGATCATGGAGAGTTTTTTCCCACAAAAATTGCGCGACTTATTTCGACGCCCTGCCTGCACAGAGTGGCGAATGGGTGGTGGGGTGGTCACCAAGGAAGAAATCTTTGACTCCTACTTTGTAGACTTCACCAGACCAACCAGTGTTCAACACACTGCGTCGGGAGTTGCTACACGCATGCCCCCTGTGGATTGATGCTTCTTTTGCACGCTTTTCTCGACGCCGAACCCTCCAGGAATACAGGCGATAAAAGAATTGGTGAAGTACATGTACACTTTTTCAAGAGCACATGATTTTGTTCTGTCAGCACACCAAGCTTGTTTTACTTGGGATGCGGACTACAAACGTCAAGAACCCCACTTGGCTTCGAATAAAATGAGACCTACCGAAGATGAAACATATCAGGCGCCTGAGAAATGACACCTTCAGTGACTACGTGACTACAGCAGTAGTGTAGGGTGTAGGGCGACAGCCGGTGAGAGTCGAGGGGAATTCCCCCGCGTGGGAAAAATGGAACTCCAAATTGGCGTTTGGGTTCACCTGTCATCCGGTGTCAGCCCCCCGTTGGCAACCCAAGCCCACTGCTACACGCTCCTTGCTACACACCGGCGCACTACGAAGACCAATGGAATGACCATGGAGAACGGAAGGCACAATCATCTCCATTCCCTGGCGACAAACGTGCATCCTAGGGCATGTGCGAGGCGTCATCACCTCGGCAGAGTGCGGGTCATCTTCGACAGTTACAGGTGACATCAACAGCTGTTGGTACGTTTCATGTGATCTACCACACCGGAAACTGCTGCCACTGCTGCTGTACCTACCGTCAGCAGGCCCGTATCAATTGCTGCTATGCAACATCAGCCATGAGAACCCCGATTCTGTCGTGCATGACTTATTCAGCTTCACTGATCTTGATGGCTTCTTGCTTGCGCGCAAACAAACACGCCGTTCGATACAGTGGAAAGCAGTGATGATGCACCGAACACAGCAGCACCGCCCTCGTGGAACGTTATTCCCCGTCTTTTCACCCATGTTGGGATGGGGCAGGACATATGTAGCGCTTTGTGGGCACAACAACACAGCAGTTCAAGGAAATTCTGCTGTAGTTAGTTAACTTGACGCCGATTTCGCTCTCATCCCTCATCATCTTGACCTAACCGTGTATTCTTCGGAACAGCAGTTTCACCGCATTTTTTTGTTCCTCTGAGATGGGCGTTACTCCGCAGAGAGGGAGAATCAACCTACAAAATTCACCAAGCACAGCACAGCCAGAAAACTTTGACCAAGCAGCTCCACCCGACGTCTACGCTCTGTTCCATACCCGCCCAGCTACATTGAACTGTGGTTCGACAGGCACACCCTGTGGCGGTTGTCAGCGAATGACGTCAAGCGAGAGGCGCACCGGATCACCTCCGCCCTGGTTGGGGATGCAGAAAGCCACACAGCAGCAACGAGGCCGGCAGGAGCGGGGGCGAGCTTTAACCAGGGAGAGTGGGTTGGTCCTTTGGCAAGTGATTTCCGCCCCTCAGCAGGAACCTCCGATAGTTTGGCTGACCGGCGCGGTAATACGGCGGTGGACGAGAACGAATCCCATGGTGGTGTCGCTACCGCTGCTGGGGCTGCTACGGGGCCAAACAACGGTGAGGGTGTCCCTATTTTTTTTTTTTTTGAGTTCCAATCAAGCATCCTTAAGAACTTTTGCAGCGTCAGTAGAGAGCGATGCATCTCTGTTGGCGACTTGCGCCAAGTCTGATCCGCATTTACCTTAACCTCGCTACGGTAATTTACCCAGGTTATCAGCAGCAAAACATATGTTCACCCGCCTCCTTCCCTCGCCCCCTCCTTGCGCCTTCCGCTCACTTGTCACTGCTTTCTTTTCACCACAAATGCGCATACTTGCACCCCCCCCCCGACAACAAGGTACCCTTCGTGGGAAAAGCCCCCACGGTCAACCGCGGGTTGTGACTGGCCGGTTCCCGGTAGCGGCGAGTTCAGATGAGGTTGGAGCCGAATTGAACCGTAGGCATGTTCCGAATTCATCGCCCCACGAGCTTCTTGCGGGAGAGAGCGAAACGACGGCCGGGTCGGGAACCGTTGCTGGGAACGTGCCTGGGGATGTTCTCGGGACGACCGCTACCGCCGTGGCGTACGACGCCCGGTTCCGGTTGTGCAGCGACGTGCTGCACTTTCGCGGGAAAGGGCTTCGTCCCGGTGCCTTCTTGTTCCTCGCTGTGCCGGACGCCACGGGGGGCGACGCAAGTTGTGATGGTAAAACTGGCAGTAGTCTTAGCGGCGACGCCAGCAGCGGCAGCACCAGCAATAGTGGTAGCGGCAGTGGTAGCGGCGGATGTGCGAAGGGTTTCGATGCCGATGCCTCGGCCGTTGCAGCAGCAGAAAAGACAACAGGTAGCTGTGGGGCTGGCGTGGGAGTTGGCCCGAAGACCGACGATGCCTCCGGAAGGGCCGGGACGGGGGTAGAGGGGAGGGAAGCGGCGAAGGAGGCGGGTGGTGGAAGCGGTGATGGCGACGGCAGTAGCCGGCAACACGCACAAGCCCCTGGGGTGGGGGAAGAAGAAGAAGACCAACGAAGGACGAGCCGATTGCCCTCGCCAACTCCTCGTGCTGGCAGCGTGGAAAATGGTTTCGCTGGTCGCGACGGTGCTCAAGGTCGTGGCGGCGAGCTCTGGGTGACGGATGAATCAGCACCCCTCCTGTCCGCCCTGAGTAGCCAATGGGCGGCGTCGGCTGCTCCTCCTACTGATGATGCGGAGAGCTCTGCTGCCGCCGACACACGGCGTTCTGCATATATAGCCGCGTTGACACCACACGGGGCGACCGGAGGAACGCCGACGACAGTGGAGGGCCCCCGCAATGATCACCCCCAAATAATTCCTGCTTTCCCAGCTGCCGTGACCCTGTGGGTCATGCCGTCCGGCCGCGTGCCTCTGCCCCCCCTCTGCTGCGGGGTGTGCGGGTCTAGCTGGGAGACGGACTCGTTCGGCAGGGGCTACAGGGCCTATCACCTTGCGGTCGCCAACAACGCCTCCCTGGTGTGGTACCTGCAGAAACGGTTCTCCGAGTTTGTGGCTTTGCATGCGACCTTGTCCGGCAGGGGGGCGCGCGGAGGAGAAGGGGACAGGATTCCGGAGGACAGGTGGGTTTCGCTCTTTTTAGGATCGCTTTTTTGGGGGTGAGGAGGGCGTAGAAATGATGTCTCTTTACGTTGATAATTTACGACGTGTGTCTGTGTTCATCCCATCTATTCTAGACGCCAGTCTATCCCACACCTTGCGATATACTTCGTATATTTGACGCACCAGTCGCAGTTACACGGGAGGAAGGCAAGCACGGGGTTATTTGTTATTGTCTCCGCCTTTTATCCTGAGGCACTTTTTCTTCAATTTGGAAGGCGACAAATCGTACGCTTTCGACCAATTAACCAACCACCGCCGTGGTGGGTGGTGGTCTGCACAACGGGTTGCGCCTGTGGAAAGGTTCTCGGTTGTACCGCATCTCGCTCCTCCAATCGCTCCATCCACGTGCGTTTTTTTTTTTGCCGAGAGCGCTCAGTGGGCACAAGCTCGTATGAAGGCTGTGGCTTGTTGGTTTTTGTTTCGCCGCGAACCAATCGCCTTTGGAGATTTTTCACACCAGCACGTGAAGCTCCTGATACGCTTCGCCCCAGGATGTGAATCCCGTGATGTGATAAACACTGGTTGCTGGTGCTGCGGCCAACGACTGCGGGCACCCTGTGATCTCGCAGGTTGCCCAAGCCTCCGATGCGCACGTTCGGGATGCTGAGACTGTTCCCCGAAAAGATGGAGCGGCTTCGGCGAGATCAGCTGGAAAGATACCTGCAGGAGCTCCTGTCGATTCCCGAGGCGTTGGCCAACCGCGCGGTGCTTTCTTTTTTGGGCCTGGTGTCTTCCTCGAGGTGAAACGTCTATTTAGCTCTTGTTGTTGCTGTTGTCATCGCATTAATAAAGAAGTGCAGTCTCCTCTCAGTACCTTCTGACATCCATAACCGTCCAACTGATAACCCGGACACCTCCGTGGTCGTCACGGGCCAACTACACCCAAACAGGTGTACATACACGAATGGAAAACAGTGAAAATTCAGTAGGACCCACAAAACCATACAAGGACTGACTATGTTTGAAGCACCCGGCCTCTTGTATTGGACGGGCCGTTAAGGGATCACCCATTTCGGGCAAACGAAACACCATCGGGAAGCTTGGCCTTCCCTACCGACCGCGAAAACTTCAGCTACATAAATCGGCCTGCTTCGCTGCAGGCATCTTGGGGTTGGTGTTGATATTACGGTCTCTATTTTGTGTATTTGTTACAAAAACATAACGAATCCATCTCTATCCAGAGATAAAGAGGCCGGGATAAACTAGCAAGGAATCCGCATCGTTAGCGACTCTAATGTTCGTCTTGAACACTCTGCTTGCTTCACACAGCGTTCTTCCCGTGGCCGGCTGGGCTTGACCACCGTTCCCCTCGCGCGCCTCGGCGTACTTTGCGTGCCCCAACGCCTACAACACAGGCACGACCTCATGTTCCCGCCGAATCCCAATCGTCGCGGAGGACAGAGAGCGGGGAAATCACCCACGCTCCGCTCGGTTGCACCGCACTCAACCACGTCAGGCAACCACACTGCGCGTGGCAGCACCAGCCGCAGGATGGCAGACTGTCGAAGGGGTCAGGCGGCTGCCGGCGAAAGCGGAGCTGCTGCTGCGGCTGCGGCGGCGGCGGCGGACATGGGTGAGTGCGATGGTGGTGCCACAACGGGCCAGAGAGAAGCGGCGGAGGGAGAAGCAACACGCTTCTTGCCGCCGGCGCACGAAACAGGGTGCCAGTCGCCGCCACCACCGAAAGGCAACAGCGATGGTGGCCTCGGTAGTGCGCGCCAAGCGACGGAGAACGAGCGATGCCGTGAACACCCGGCGGTGGGCACGGGGAGAGAGGGAGAGCCACGGGCAGCAGCGGGCAAGGAAGAGGAAGTGGTGCGGAAGGTGGAGAGGGTTAACGCGCTCGAGCAGGAGGCGCACGGCGGGGACGTGGTCTTGTTTCGGTGCCGGGGGATGCTCAGCCGGCTGCAGCGCTGGGTGCTGAGAACGCAGTGGGATCACGTGGGAGTGGTGGGTAGTTGGTCGTGTTGCGCGTTGATTGCGTGTGATTTTCACGTGTGCGTTGTCGCTGTCTTCGTGATATGGTGCAGCAACAGTGATACAGCAATTTCGGTATGTCGTTCCCACCTACGACCCCTCCCCCATGGGTTATCGTGCCGGCCGTTTTTTTTTTGGCCGTGGTTGTTTCCGTCGTTGTTGATGGTGAACCAAGTGTAAGCGCTTGTTCCCCGTACGGAGCAGCACACACCACTCTGGCCCCGTCATCAACGCGCCTCCTGTACAGGATAATCCTCACCCCTGATCCAGGCTTGACGAGAAGTGCGAGCCATATGTATCAAAGTTTTTTGTTGTTGACATACTCTAGCTACAAGGCTGTCGATATTCTGCTTGTTGGTGGGTGTGTAGACTTGACGACAAGCAGCCCCAGGGTGCCTCGCTTCCCCCTGATCTGATGTCACCGCATTTTCCAGCGCAGCCCACTTACATCGAGTCAAACTTCCGCAGGTAGTTTCCGGAGGGCCGAGTGGGCGATTGGACCTCCTAGAGTCCACCCACGGGGGCGTTCACCGCTACCCCCTGGTGGAGCGCGTGAGGGCGTACCACGACCAGGGTTTCGCCAGCAGGGTGGCGTTTCGGAGGCTCCGGTGTCCCCGCCCCGCAGAGTCGAGGGCGCGGCTCGAAGAGTTTTCGCGGCAGGTGGAAGGAAAGGTGGGAGCAGCGTCGGATCACACCTTCGCCCACACTGTGTAAGGGACAAGCGGTGTATATTTGAGGTGTGCACACACGAGAGATGTGTGTGGGAGTCTGCATTTATCGGTTGTATCACTTCGATTGTCCGGCTGTAATTTTGTTTACCCCCGATCCGCTTCTTTCTCTCGTTTCTTTTTTTGTCCCTCGAACCTCACACTGCTGTGTGTGCCGACTCCCGACTCTCTCAAGACCTACGGCATCGTCCTCCCTTTCACCCCGAGCGGACCTAAGGGAGACCGTTCGCGGACGAAGCGCACGCCTCCTCCGCCTAGCTCGCCGGCATTTCAGCCAACCATGCCTAGTGAGAGCACTGACTGCGGCGGCGGCGAACACGGCGATGTAGCCCGAGGCGGCCGGGCGGGGTTAGAAAGCAGGCGGGGGCAGGGTCCTGCCTTCGCCGTTGCCAAGGAGGAGGAGGAGGAGGAGGAGGAGGAGGAGGAGGAGGAGGTGGTCATGTGTGCAAACGCGGCGGGCAGCGGAGAGGGGCAGAGAGGGAGTGCTACCGCCGACGCCATCGGGGAAACAACCACGTTGCCGAGTTTCTCTTCGGGCAAGAGCGAGAAGACGCCGCTCAGCGCTTCCTACCTTTGCTCACAGCTGGTGGGGGCAGCCCTCTCAGAAATGGGGGTTTTGAGAGGAGGAGGAAAGGATCTGGGATGGCTGTGGGTGGTCCCCGGTGCGTTCGGGCAGGGAGGTGCCGTGGACTCGCGGTTGGCGGCTGGTGTCGCTCTAGGGGAAGAGGTGAGGGGCGACCGAAGGATCGGAGCGATGTGGGTGTTGTGTCCGTGTTGGTCGTTGCTGAGAGGGGATGCGTGTTCGGGGGGGTGGAGGGGGGGTATTTCGTTGGGGTAGAAGTTTGTTTAGGTTGTTTTATGTTTTGGTTGACGCTTGCAGGAGAAGTCATGACGGCAAGCGAAGGTAGACGCGACTGGTCATTCCGGATTTATCGGGTGTGTGTGTGTGTGAGACGTTTGGCGTCGCACACGCGTGGCGCATCCTCTGCCGAGCAGCACATGATTTTGAACAACCAAATGATGCGTGACGACTACATAACTCTTATGTATGGGCAACTGCATTGCAGCGCCAGGATGCATGACTTGTCAAGATTCCGTTCGTTGCATGCGGACCCCAGCCGTCGCTAGTGTAACTTCGGGGTCGAGTCGATTCGCGGTCTTTGTAGGAACGTCGAATGACCGAGAAACGGCCCATTGGTGTGCTGCTATTTTGTTCATGCGCCGCTAGGTGACCCTCCTGTCGTTTGTCACCCCAGTCACCCCACCGTTGCTGCCCCCCCCCCCCCCCCC
>FN649729.1:963079-977766 GCA_000310025.1 Ectocarpus siliculosus | reverse complement strand
TCCTGTTTTTTTTCCCCCCAGTACCCCCCCGGGGGTGCCCCCCCCCCCCCCCCCCCTGAGTACCCCCCCCCCCCCCCTGTCGCGTTTAGATACTAGTGGATGCTCACGAGCCGGAGGTGGCCGGCGCAGTACTCTTGGGCGACGCGTTGAACTGAGGAGAGGCAGCAACGTCAGACCATCTACCTGAAGCCCCTCCTCATCTACAACTGGCGCTATGCTTCCTTCCACCTAAAGGACAGGCGATGATTCGCTTGAAGTAGGGCGAGAAAAGGAAGCAACTTAGGCTTGGTGACGACAAGGTTGTGGTGTAGAAGGTAAAAGGGTGCTGTTGCGGGATGGTATTTTTGAAGCGGCCTTCAGAACGTCTCTGTGGGGGAGAAGACGGCGACCAATTGTTTCATCCATGCGTCTGCGCGCACGTCGCCTCAGACCAATCAAAGGGCCGAGGGTAAATCTGAGAGGGTTTATACCAGAACCATTGTTACACGAAGATTTCGCGGTGAAACTAGCGTTGGTGGTGGATCCGTTGGCGGTTGGCCGTACCGTACAGCGTTCTCTTCTCCAAGGTGTTGCTGGGTGGAGCCGGCAGGGGTTCGAGTGGGGGTCGGGGGCGAACCTCCCTCAGCATGGCAAAACGGCAATAATAACAAGACACCGAGATTGGTCGAAAAGCTTGCGTGCTGCCTCTGGCTTGTTCGCACCCGAATCCTTACCGCGAACACTGGTTACGTGGACGTGTTGCGAGCCCGCTGCCGTAAAAAACACCGAAGATATGTTGACGCCACGGTTGACGAACGCTACACAGCGCTGTTTGTTCTTTTCTTGCTGAGGTTACCGGGCCTGTCAGCAACAACGGCGGTGCCATTCATGTACTGCTCGAAGCTGGGGCTGGTGCCGAACAAAAAACTGGGGATGAGTATTCATGGCTTCACCATGCCACTTCCTCAGAGTGACCTACGAGAGAAGAATACACCCCGATCTGTAGCGTGACACGCCAGGGTGTCGGCTCTGGTTTCGTTTGCTGTGTTTCGAACTCAAGGGCATCAAAGTCAAGTCTTGAGCCAAGCATGTCAAGCCCCTTGTTGCTGCGATGGAGCTCAAGCCCAAAGCGCCGCCAGCTGGCTGTCCTTGCTTTCTATCGTTCGCATACTGTTGCGGCCTTTGGTTGGTACACTTGTTGTCTAGACCACTCCGGGTGTGAACGCTACCCTAGGCCCACT
The DNA here is from genome assembly GCA_000310025.1 of Ectocarpus siliculosus. NCBI lineage: Eukaryota > Phaeophyceae > Ectocarpales > Ectocarpaceae > Ectocarpus > Ectocarpus siliculosus. Next base: position 976,546 of record FN649729.1, on the reverse strand, counting down.
TTCTCTAGGGATCAAAGCCCCCTTTCCGGTTCGAGATCTTATGTGACCGTTCTCTTGCGTGACCCCGACAAACTCATACACCGAAAGGTAGGTGAGTTTACTGGCGCCGGAATAGATGGGACGAACACACACGCGCTCATATTTCGTCGGAATGCCATATCTCGTGTTGTGAGCACTGCCTTTGCCGGTAGCACTTTTGCGTTGAAATCGTTCGACGCTTCAATATAATACACGAAAAGAAAGGTGGCGTGGCAGACAAACACGTCCGGATGCCCACCCAGTGGTGGGCTTGATACTAAAGCGTTTTCCTGCAAGAAAACGGTGGCATTCATCACCAGCGCTTTGCCATGCAGACTTCCTCACAGTGGTACATCAATTATTGTTTGTTTATGTCGCGCACCGCCGAACATCTACAAGAGATCGAGCTTCCGAGGCGTTTGAATGCGGCGGACAGCAATATCGGTTCGTCGAAACTGTGCAGTGGCGTCGGAAAGATCTTCTCTGCCCACACCCTGCGCTTCCCAAACCCGCGAAGGTACAAGAGCCTGCCCGCAATTTGCACTGCCGTCTCTACCCCTACCACGGGGAAAAGCCGCCGGTAAACGGTACCTACGCAACGCTTTGGTCCTCTCCGAAGGTCTTCCTCAACTTATCCCAGTAGTCAGCGGCCCCGGGCTCGTACGCGCCATCCACGCCGTGCAGCATCGCGGAGAGCAGCGTGTTTCCTTCCTCGTCTAAGAAACGAGTGATGTACAAGTCGAACGATCCGCCAGGACTCTGCTTCGTCACCATCTTGATACTCTACATTTCCGTTTCGTGCACCACCATGTATCGGCATGAGCACCCGCGCAGGAAGTAGGGTGCGAGGGGTGCGTAGCAACGCTGGCGTTAGCGCGAGGGGCAAACTAAAAAACTAAAAGAGCGTCTTCCACGAAATCCGTTAACTGTTTGTAAAGACGATTTGCTAAAGTTTCCGTCGATTCGCGAGGGGTACCCCCGACTCTTCCGGCTACTCTCTCCAACTCTCTTGTCAATTCTTTTGGCTCCGTGCTTCCTCCAATGTAACAGAACGTGGAACTGGTAAGCACTCGGTAAACCATGGGACACTAGGACACTAACCAGCATATCCCGTCGCCGGCCATCTAAAAAGGAGCTACAGAAGTTCGTGAGCAGCGGAGGCTCGACCTTGGAGGCACGGCATCGGATAAGAAATTGCTCTCAGTAAGGAAACACACCCTATGAATACCAACACACGAGACTATCGTCTTCGCCGGTGAGACAAAAAAACTGTCAACAGCTGCTCATGCTAATGTCGATGGGACGTCTTGGGGACAGGCATGCCATACGTTCGAAACAAAAGGAACCGCACCGTACCGGCACTACACACATGTGTACGCGCTGATAGCTCAGGGGTAGAGCAATTGATTGCAGCTCAATAGGTCACCAGTTCAAATCTGGTTCAGCGCTTCATTTTTTATTTCCGTTCTGACATTCGTTCTGGTATCGCTCCCAGCCAGCAGCTGCCTTTCACAGCTAGCAGCTTCGTTGCCGTTGCTGTTCTCTATTCCGGTGCCCAGGGATCTGCCTACCGTTTATCGTGCTCAGCATGCAAGGGTGCAAGCCATCTAAGAAGGAGCTATGGAAGCTCGTGAGCAACGGGGGCTCAACTTTCGAGACGACAGGCATGCTATGCGTTCGAAACAAAAGGAACCGCACCGTACCGGCACTACACACATGTGTACGCGCTGATAGCTCAGGGGTAGAGCAATTGATTGCAGCTCAATAGGTCACCAGTTCAAATCTGGTTCAGCGCTTCATTTTTTTCCGTTCTGACATTCGTTCTGGCATCGCTCCCCAGCCAGCAGCTGCCCTTTACAGCTGGCTGCTTCGTTGCCGTTGCTGCTCTCTATTCCGGTGCCCTAAAATCTGCCTATCGTTTATCGTGCTCAGCATGCAAGGGTGCAAGCCATCTAAGAAGGAGCTACGGAAGCTCGTGAGCAACGGGGGCTCAACTTTCGAGACGCGGCATCGACAAGAAGATGCTCTCAGTAGAAGGCGCCAAGGAACACTCCGTATCAACACGCGAATTATCGTCTTCGTCGCCAATGAGACAAAAAAACTGTCAACAGCTGCTCAAACATGCAAACGTCGATTGGACGTTCTGGGCACAGACATGATTGGATCCGTTCGAGTCAGACAGAACTGCGCTAACCCTCTGCGAACCATGTGCATGCGCTGATAGCTCAGGGGTAGAGCAATTGATTGCAGCTCAATAGGTCACCAGTTCAAATCTGGTTCAGCGCTTCATTTTTTTCGTTCTTATATGTCTGTTTCTTTCTCATGCAGCGGGATTCTTAACCCAAAATCCATCAAGATCCAGGATCTACAAAAATTCCGGCTGGGTAAAAGTCCGGCCCCTAAGTGCCACAAATGTTTTTCTCTCTTTTATAGGAAGTACCCCCCTCTTGTAGTGAATCGGATTTGTCAGGCGGATTCTTGGGGGTTGGGTATAGATCGAACCCAGTCGACATAATCATGGAGTGCGACGTGAGTTCTTGACGTATCGCTCCCATCGAGGGCTCCGAGCAACGCTGCGCTGAAGGGTTTGCTATTCTGCACGCTGGTTGTTGATCGTCGCTCGGCACGCTTGCGAACAAAAAGTCATTTCGCATCACACCAAACACGGAGACGCCAAAACGAGCCAAAACGCCACCAGAAAGCAAAAAGGCCCGCGTTTTGTCAGAGACGGGAGGACACAGATACTGATTTCTCGCTCCCTAGGCCACTGATCGAAGCCCGACTGGCCAGTATGTGCTCTCTGTTCCTTGTTCTCTTTCGGAGTAGATCTGCTCAGCTGCTCGTTCATCCAATCATTCGAAATCGTCGTCTGCGTGTGCACCAGCTGTCTGTTGAAAATTGTTTTCAGGCCTTCAACAAATCAGTCTATTTTCGAGTGAAGCAGAAGAGAAAAAATTATACCATATGGTAGTTAGTTCGAAAAAGCAACGGACACCATGCGTATGCTTCTCTCCGTCGATTGAGAGTACGAGCCGCTGAACAAATCTACACCGGCAGAGAGCAAGGAACAGAGAGCACATCCTGGCCAGTCTGGCTTCGATCGGTGGCCTGAGAGCGAGAAATCAATTGCGGTGTCCTCCCGTCTCTGCCAACCGCGTCCCTTGTTGCTGTCTCGTGGCGTTTGGAGTCTCTCCATGTTTGGTGGGATGCTCATCAATGACTTTTTTACGCACATGTGCCGAGCGGTCATCAACAACCAGCGTGCAGAATAGCAAACCCTTCAGCGTAGGGTTGCCCGGATCCCTTGATGGGAGCGATACGTCAAGAAGTCAGTTCGCTCTCGCCGATTATGTCGCCTGGGTTTATCAGCGGTGAAATTGTTGGGACAGAAAATCCAGGAGGGCAACGTCCTGGTTACTGGCCAAATTTCTGGGTGAACGCAACACGGATTCCTGATCCTGTATTGCGTTGACCCGAAAAAGTAACAAATCCGGCTTTACAAGAAGCCGAATTTTGTCGATCCTGGATTTGATGTTTTTTAGGTTAAGAATGCGGCTCTACAAGAAACAGCCCAACATTCGTTTTTCCTGGTATCGCTCCACAGACAGTTACCTTTTACAGCTTCTTTCGTTGCCGTTGCTGCTCTCCAAGGGTCGCTGTTACGCAAAAAAAAAAAAAACTGTCGTGGTGTGAATCGTCACCTCTGGTCTCACTCGCGAAGACGGTAAAAAATGCTCTGTACGTAGACTATGCAATACTCACCTTGACTTTGTCGCAGTTGAGGTGGCACTCGAACCCCTTGCCCTCGGAAACGGTAGCGTACCTACATCGAACGAACGGTCGCCGTCACGGTAAACAAGATCAATGCGGGCGACAGGCGCATCTACCACAGGGTTTGCACCGGAAAAAAAACTGACAGTCCCGTACGCTCGTTCAACCTAAAGTTCAGCGGCCGAACCTGCAACACAAACAAATTGGTCTGAACCTGGGCACGCGCACCCACCTGCCCTTGGGAAGATCGGTGTACCGGAGATTGTCAAACGACCCCACAGCCTCCAGGATAGCGCCGTCGGTTACGGAAACAAAGCGCGTAGGGCCGAGTAGAGCACAGTCGCCCAAGAACTTTTCCAGTCTTTCCCTTCCTTTCAGGTCCTGCGACGGTGGAAAACGAAATCAGCAGCAGCACCAGCGAGCAGAGGTCTACACCGGTGTAGGCATCTTACAGCAGTAGGAACTGGAACCAAAGTGCAACGGTGTACGTACGTATACAGCCTTAACAAGACCCACGCATGCGTTCGCTCTACTGCAGTAGACACGTAGCCCTGTGTTCGAGCAGCCGGGCCGAGAGAGGTGATGCGTGCATTTCGTAGAGGACGAGAGAGAGAGAGAGAAAGAGCCAGCGGGGGTCAGCACTGCAACTTGACTCAAATGGAAGCGGGGACGGCAGTTTTTGCTTCTAGTGCGTCGGGTATCAAGCATTAGGGCAACGGAACTAAAAACTCACACTCGGTATCGAAGCTGACAGGCCTTGGACCCCTCGCGCCTTCCTAGCGCCAGTGTTGCGGTAGCCCAGGAGGTGGTGCTCATGAGGTTGGCGAGACGCATGTTTCGAGAAGGCTGACAGAGAGGAGTGTGGAGCCACCACGACGAAGGCTAACGCACCAATTGCGCCCAACCACAGCGCCATTGCTGCGAGTGCGACATTCCGGGGGTGAGGCATGCTTCGATGTGCGGTAGCAGGGGCGTGTGCACAATACGGCGGCAGGTATTATGGAATGAACACCACCAGCACTTGCTCTCTTTAGAAGCTCTGGGAGGGGCTCGAAAACAGTACAAAATATGCGGCCGGGGTGCACACGGGGCTCCGTGTCATGTAAGGTCTTACAGTCCCGTGAGATAAGCGGTTGGCAGCAGCAGCAGCAGCAGCAGCAGCAGCAGTGTAGCGTAGCTCCGCCTAGCCACGTACGACACTCGTACTCGCAGACAGAGCATCCACCCTTGGAGAACGTCTGTGCGATGCCTCCAGGACGTAGCTCGGGAGGTGGGAGAGGCGGAGGGGGCCGAGGTCGAGGTCGAGGTCGAGGCGGCGGCGGCGGCAGGAGGCCAAGAGGCCGCGGCGGGCGATCGTCTGGGAGAGGCACCGCCCTGCCCAGCTCAATCACAGGTCGAGGAGGAGGAGGGGCCAAGGGTCGCGATCGGCGTCAGAGGAATGGAGGGGACGGGAGAGGTGCTGGATATGAGTTTGATGTGAGTGGGACCAATAGAGGGTGCGGCCCTTTTGCATCGACCGTGGTTTTGCTCGCACAGCTGAACCACTGATATCTAGGTGGAGTCAGTATTACCAAGATGCACATGCCTCTTGCGGGTCACGGCAGTACATACGTATGGTAATCCTTTGATGGGATTGTTCCATCAGGTGGCTCGTGGGTAAGGTTTGTGCTCCATGCAGTAGGAGCTATGTAGTGTAACATACGATCGCATTACGACTACGCTAAGGCCTCCGCCCTATTTGCACACATCTCTGTGGATCAATATGTTGCCGATGCCGCGGCATGCATTCGCCGTGACGAAAATCAAACTCTGAAGGACGGGGGAGGGGCAAGCGACAGGCACAAGTACGACGACGAAGCGGGAGACAGCGATAATGGGCCCGGTCCGGAGGACTCCGACTTTGAGGATGAAGAGGTCGACGAGGATGCTGCCTTCGACAGCGCCGACGAGGCACGGTGAGTAAACAACAAACAACGACCGAAGCATCCTCAACAAGGTAATGCCAGCCAAGGCAGGGTGCTAAAAACGCAGGCATACGGCATTGCAGTAGGTGGCTGGCGTTAGTGTGGCTCCTGATAAGCCGACTTGGATGCTCTCTGACCTTGGTGTACTTGTGGCATCACCCTGTCCAATTGGATGGTCGGTTTAAGTGCTGTTGTTGCTTTGCATGTACATGACGGGAGACCCAGAACAGCATGCAAACCAAGCGCTTCACCCACGAAGATGAAACGAACAACAGCCGGGCACCTCTGAGTTGATTATTTACAGGGCTAAGAGCGTGTGGGGCCGCTGTAGCCCGCTTGCTGTTGTTCTCCGCCCTACTTTCGGGCGTGTACCGGGTGCCAACAGCTTGTCACATAGTTTAGGCTTGCAAATCTCCCCGCCACAACACGAATGCTGGCATCCTTGTCTTGCGCACTCAGCAACTTTGTTCGGTTCGTATTGTCGAAGGTACGGAGAACTCATGGACACCATCCTGCAGCGACGGAGCGGCAAGCAGGGTAAGGGGCGTCGTCCGCCTACGTGGTCCTTTGTGTCTTGGCCGTTGAATATGGGTGTGTCATTCATGGTTATGCTCGACGGTTTGGAAGATGCGGATGACGGGCAGAGCGTCGTGTCGCCTGCTCCCCACGATCAAAATGAGGGCTAAGGCTGCCGCGTGCCGTCGTGGTGATAGGTAAAGCGCAAGGTTTTGGGCGAACGGGATGAGTATTGACGACGAACGAGGGTTTACCGTTTGCACGCACGGAATGTTTTTGCGGCGAAGTCCACCCCCAAGGTTTTCAAGGTTCTACTCCGCACGTGGTGCGATCATCAGCAGCAATTCCTGCCTGAAGACCTGATTGATAGCTCTCCCTTCCGTGTTTCCTCGCGAATTATTGCCGCGCAGAAATTAGTTTCTTGGGGGCTTTTTCATCGTGACTGTTGTTGCATCCGTGTTTCTGCATGAGATCCCCGTTAAAACCTCCCGCGGCCCTGTCCGTAACACGCGCAGGAGGTAGTAGCGACGAGGAGGGAGATGAATCAGAGGACGAGAGTGAGGACGACGGTGGAGAGGGTGGGGGTATGTCCGTTATGGACATGCTCGCCGCCAACGAAGCGGCAGAGCTAGCCCAGAAGAACGGTGTTGTTGCCGGCACCGGCAAGGGCAAGGGTAAAGCCAAGGGTGGCGGAGGCGTGCAGGAGAGCAGTCGCACGGCCGAGGTCAGCAGCGCCGAGAGCTCCGAGGGGGACGCGATGGACGAAGACGTTTCGGACGAAGAGGCACTGGAGGATGACTCGGATGATGATGATGAAGATGAGGACGAGCGGCACGCGCGACTGATGGGCTTCGTGGGGGGCCTTGGGGATCAAGCGGCGGCGGCGCAGCGAGCGGCCGAGGACAGGCGCTCCTCGCAGCTGCTCAAGGAGGGGGAGTTCAACTCTGCTAGCGGTGGTCTCGCGGCAGGCCGCGGCGGCGGCGCACGAAAAGGTGCCGTCACCATGGAGGTGAGACACACGGGGCGCGTTTCTAGAAAGGGATAGTGCGGTGAGGCACGCTATCTACTGGTTTCTTTTTCTTAACGTCACGATTATCTACCGGTACGAATGCTCGGGAAAGCGTTTCTTCTTCTTCTTGGTTAAAAGAGAGGGGCACCTTAGGAAAACGCTGCTGCTGCTGTTCTGGCGCCTTGCGTGCATGCCAGTTGCAGCACTTGTTACAAGGAGAATCGCGATGTGCTGTCCCGCGCTTTGCCAGCGGCCTGCAGCTGTCGATCACCGTCGCCGCCTGCAAGGATACCATTTACGGGTAGCTTGTGATCCTATTACCCTTCCGACGCATCATCTCCCCGTCGTTCTACCCCCCATTCCCTGCAGTCCCTCACGCGACCGCGTTTTCCAGTGCTCCCGTTCTCCCGGCATGCTTGCCGCTGCGATTAAGCGTCACCCCACCCTCTTGAAACACCAAGCTAACCTGAAGCGGACCTTGCGCCGCGTAACGCCCCCCCCCCCCCTGTACGTGTACCACAGACTCTGATGGGATCTTTGCAGAAGAGCAAGGGGTTCGCCGCGGTGAAGAAGCAGGTGGCCGCTTTTTCCGGCAAGTCCGGTGCACCCGCCGCGCCGGTGTCGAAAACCGCGGAGCTCAGGTGGCCACCAAACGAAGGCTACACGCCATGTCTCTACACACTGCTGTGCTGTTTTTTTGGGAGTAGAGGGGGCGTGCTTGCGGTGGGTGTCACCATCGGTGCCAAGGCTCAGTTGGCGCGGCGTCCATCTTAGCCATTCGGCGCTAGATCTGGAAAATCGTTATTGGCGAGCTCGCTCGCTGCTGCTGCTGCTGCTGCTGCTGCTGCTGCTGCTGCTGGGTTGTTTTCATTTTGGCTGTAGGGTGTCGTAGCTTTTGTCTGCTTTGCATGCAGACAGAGGTGCAAGTGCGCCTTCCATGTGCGCCTTGCAGCTGCTCTCCGGCCCCCCAGGCTGCCACTGCAGCTGTTGTAAGCAGCTCACAGTCCCGGCCTCCTGTCGGTGTGATGGCACACACTCCCGAGGGTTGCATTTGTGATTTCACCACCATGTTTTGGCGTATACTACGACGGCCGGACAACCAAAGACAACATAATTCTGCGTGAACGCCTTAGCCATGGCGCACAATCGTAGAAGACCGACTGGGGGCACCGTGTAATCGCGCACGAAGGTCACATGTTGGAGATTCTAACCTCCCACCGGCGTACCCCCCCCCCCCTGTGTGGCCGACTTGGGGACATCGGTGTCAGGGCCGAGAGAGAGATGGCCTACGACAACCGCAAGAAAGACATGGGCAAGTGGGTGGCCCCGGTGCAGGCGAACCGCAAGGCCGAGACGCTGGACTTTGCCCCCACGGTAAGCGCACCACGGTGGTGCGGGTGCCGGATGCTTGGAAGCAGCTATACATACCGTGCTGCTCTCATGGCGAAAATGTGTTCGCAGCTTTAGCCCTGCTGCGTCTCTGTGCGCTGTTGTGGGGCCGACTACACGATATGGGTAGGCTGAAGCCTGCTTGTGATCCACGGCCGTGTTCGGCGACTTTGTCCGATGCACCGTTCTTGTCGCAGCGGTGTCACAAGTCGCTAGTGCATCTTCAACCTTGCCATGGTAGGGGCTGTTGCGAGAAGGGCTGTTTGCGATTGTTGGCGATGCCCCGTGGCTTGGCGGTCTTCTATACACGTGCGAGCGTTTCTTGTTGCGCGGTGCCTACTCCCCCCCCCCCTGAATCCACCCCCACACGGCCGATATACCTAGGTGAAAACAAACCTCAGCAACGCCGCGCTAGCCTCAAAGATGGAGGCGACGACGGACATGGAGAAGGAGGTGGAGATGCTCCTGACGGCGGGAGGCGCGTCGGAGGCCGGCCTGGCTGAGAACGAGATGGAGGAGCTCAAATCCAAGGTAAATTTTGACGGGACTGTCGCTTCTGCCGCTGCTTGTTGTTGCGGTGGTGTTTTGTTGTGGGTCTCGGGTGATGACCGGTGGAGCTTCCAGCAGGTTCTGGCGGAGCGACTAGCCGTGGATGGTTCCTACTGCTTCTGCGGTGGAATTACTTTCGTTTCGTGTTGGTTTATCAACCAATGGTTGCTTTAGACAATGGTTGCCCTAGCGTCATGAAGAAAGCGATATGATTATGAAATAGGCATCAAGATAGCCTGTGAACAAGATAAGCTGTGACTGATAAACACCAGTGACAAGCACGAGTGAATACCCTATCAGGGGCTACGCAGGTCGGTCGCATCAGGGACACCTGAGTCTCTTGTCGTTGCGTGTGTTTTTATTTAGAAAATGTACCTATTGTCACAGAAACACCATCCGTTCAAGGTAGTGTCTCGATCAACGGAGTGTGTTGAAAACTTTGGATAGTGAGTGCCGAGGGGAACTTGCTGGATACTGGACTCATTTGGGGTCTGTTTAAGCCAGCGTGTTGTTGTCGTTGTTGTGCCAATGTACAGCACGAAAACGCTTGACGATGTTTATTTCGACACCCCGTTTTGGGCGAGCTCTTTCTGCGACACCAGTGTTATTCTGTGGGTCATGAGTGGTACCCGACCTACACCACGACAATGATTGACTTAGCGGTCAAGCTTAGCTTTCAAGGTGCGCTAGTAGCACCCTGTAACTTCACTCGTGGATGGCATGCCGCAATTTTCTGGCGAGGCTTGAGACGAACTAGATATTGACACATGGTCCTGCCCGACAGGCGTACACGGTGGAGGAAGTAAAGGAGCGGCAAGCGGAGCTGTCCAAGATGCGCGCTCTGATGTTCTACCAGGAGAGAAAGCAGCACCACATGAACAAGATCAAATCGAAGGTATCTACGAGTACAGGGAGCAACTTCACTTCGAGATAGCAACATGTGCGCTGCTGGTGTGCGCAACTGCTGTCGGTACACACTTACATATTTTTGCATCCTAGTTGCCGTCCCCCCCCCCCCCCCTCGCCGCCGTGCAACTAGCGTCGGTACACACATATATATTCTGGTATCCTGAGTGCCGCCATCCCTCACGCCCCCCCTCGCCACCTTCGTTTCGTGTCTCTACACAAAAAAGACGGTCATGGAGTAGTTGCACGCCTTTTCAACGCGGTGCACCCGTTCAAACCCCACGTCACCCTTCATAGGGGTGGCGGTCTTGTTCGGTCCCCCTTTCGGACCTCACTTGAGGGCGCAACTGTGAAAGCAGTCACGGACGGTTGTCTTCTACTGCCGTCGTTGTGACAACGTAGTCGTTCCTTGTGTCACCCCAACCACGGCAAGCGCAACGGAAGCAGTCGAAAAGTCCACGACGACCGGCAGGGCCAAACGGCCACGTCGAACTTTGTTGTTCGTTGATTATATCCTGCTGTGGTTTCGATAGCAAGCTTTCGCCGGTTTGTCGATGCCTTCCCACGCCTAATCCGCCGCAGTTCGGGGGTTCCTTTGCACCGCCTGGACTATATACACCACATCGCCCTGCCTACATCCTCTCAACGGCTATCTCAACGACTCTCCATGACTGACTACACCACAACGCCCTGCCTGCACCGACTCCTCTCAACGGCTATCTCAACGACTCTCTATGGCTGACTACACCTCATCGCTCTGCCTACATCTTCTCAACGGCCGTCTCGACGACTCTCTATGGCAAGGTCTACCGCAAGATCAAGAAGCGGCAAAGGGATCGGGCCGGCGACGCGCAGCAGGAGGAAGAGGGCGAACTCGGAGAGGTGGCGGCCCGAAAGAGGGCGGAAGAGCGCATGAGCCTGAGGCACAAGGTATGAACACTCGAGGGCTCCAGAAGGGCAAGAAGAGGCGCGTTTCTTTGTTCGAATGTGGAGTTGCATACCTTCATCCCCTTCTGTAGATACCTTTCCCGGGCTACAGACTGTTTCGAAGGTGTTTTCATGCGCATCGCAATGGTCTTGGCGAGACAAGGCCGGCAACATTGATACCTGACGTGCGTCATGTTGTACTCGTCGATCCTAATGGCTCGCTCCCGTCTTGCTGTCGCCACGACCGCCTACTCTCTCTGCGTTCCTTGCTTCCTGTCTTTTCCCTCCCCCAGAACACGTCCAAGTGGGTCAAGAACGCTCTCCGCGCCAAGGGCGGTGCCGGGAAGGATGACAGGAAGGCTATCGCGGAGCAGCTTAAGATAGGCCAGGAGCTGAGGGCTAAGGTATTGAGGAGTACGGTCTTGTGTAAAATACCATGGGTGAATTCGGTACGGTACGCACCGAGGTATACCGCCGGTATTTACGCCGGTATATACCCTACCGAGCGTCTCGGTACCCTTCGGTATAGCCCTCCGTACCTACCGAAAATGCCCGGTACGCCTCGGTATGGCCCTCCATACCTACCGAAAGTCCCGGTACACCTCAGTACAGCCCTCCGTACCTACCGAAAATCCCGGTACGCCTCGGTATGGCCCTCCATACCCACCGAAAATTCCCGGTACGCCTCGGTATGGCCCTCCATACGTATCGAAAATCCCGGTACGCCTCGATACAGCCCTCCGTACCTACCGAAAATCCGGGTACGCACCGGTATAGACCTCCATACCTACCGAAAATTCCCGGTACGCCTCGGTACAGCCCTCCGTACCTACCGAAAATCCGGGTACGCACCGGTATAGGCTTCCATACCTACCGAAAATCTCGGTATGGCCCTCCATACCCACCGAAAATTCCAGGTACGCCTCGGTATAGCCCTCCATACCTATCGTAAATCCCGGTACGCCTCGGTACAGCCCTCCGTACCTACCGAAAATCCCGGTACGCACCGGTATAGACCTCCATACCTACCGAAAATTCCCGGTACGCCTCGGTATGGGCCTCCATACCTACCGAAAATCCCGGTACGCACCGGTATAGGCTTCCATACCTACCGAAAATCCCGGTACGCCTCGGTACAGCCCTCCATACCCTACCGAGCGTACCCGTACCGTACCGAACACACCATTGCAAAATACTGCCTGTCAACCCGCCGATTCTGTGTGGGAGAAACCCTGTTGTTTGTATGTAGCCAATTTTGTTTTCGGGAGAGGTACGAATAGTTATTGCGAGAAAAATCGTAGGTTTTGGCGACAAGTTCTCAGACCCTCGCGGGAGACGTGTTTTCGCATGAGGGACATGGGTATTCTGATATCGTTTCATAAATGCCCCTTTCTATTTTCTCTTTTCTCATGCACAGAGCAAGGCGCAGGCATGGAGGAACGGCTGACTGCTGTAACGTTATTTTCGGAAACGCATGCTGCTGCAGCAGAAGAACATCCTAAACATGACCTTTGTTTAGGCACACAAGGGCTGCCTGCGTAAGAGTATATGCCCCTGAATCGAACTTGGAAGTTGTGTCGGTAAGGCTAATCTACTGCTGTCCCCTGGGCATGGCTCGCTAAACCTTACCTACCGGTGCATACACTTGATCGGGATCTGGCGTGCTGCGGCAGATGGGCGGTGTCGACGGCAACAGCTCAGAGGACAGCTCGTCATCAGAGGAAGAGGAGGGGGGGGGGGGTGCCAGCAACGGCAAGAAGAGAAGGTCCGCCCTAAAAGACACGGACAGGGAAGAGCTAGAGCGCATCGGAGAAGACGAGGACGGCATCGCGATGAGCGGGAAGGTACACCTACACGCGTTTGGCTGTGGAGTTAATCGTTTCGCGAAATTATTTTCGCTGCGCTACTCTTACGTGTTCATTGGGTCCCAGACGACCTACCGTGTTGAGTGATATAGGGAAACTCCAAAGAATGTATGCATCTGGTTGTGCGTCGGTGGAAGGAGAAACAAGGCGGGACTGAAATCAGTTGCGGTATTTTTGTCTGCAGGATGAGTTGAACCCTAGATAGATGCATGGCTTCCAGATGCCCCGGTAGAGACGATGACATCGACTGACAGTATTGATCGGCATCTGTGAGAATCTGCCGGACACGATAGCTCCTCCCCCCCCCCGTGACTGCTACCCGCGGCCACCTCGGTACGTGCGAATCTCGCCCCCTGCTCGGCATGTCTCGCCTATTCGGAGCTGATCCCACACACGTACCGAATGCTACGAAAGAAAGCCGTGCGCATGCCCGTAATGGTGAGGTGCACCTGTTTGTAGCCACGCCAGTTCTCGGCGACAACGGCGACTGCACCTTTAACATCAACTTACCCTCGCCACCGTGCCCCCCCCCCCCCCCCCCCCCCCAAAAAAA
>FN649729.1:935403-962979 GCA_000310025.1 Ectocarpus siliculosus | reverse complement strand
CCCCCCCCCCCCCCCCCCCCCCACCAAATCCCACCCGCGACTGTTCCCCGAAACTTTCTCCCTTTCCTCCCCCAGGGAGCGGCGCTGATGAAGATGGCCTTCATGCAGAAAGCCATGGACAAGCAGCGGGAACGGGCCAGAGAAGAGGCCTCGGTGGTGCTGAGGGAGCTCGAGGAAGCCGCCGACGCCGACGCCGACGCCGACGCCGACGCCGACGCTGATGGTTCCGATGACGACGAGACGGTGCGGCGCAACAAGCGAAGCAAGAAGCGCGCGGGTAAGGCAGGGGGCGCCGCTGGAAAGACCGAGGATGCCGGGGTGGCCTCGAAGGAGACCAGGGCCAAGGCGACGGCGGAGGTGGCGAAGGCTCTCCCCGCCGGTGCCCTGCAGTCTTCTGCCGTGAGCATGGATGCGCGGGTCAGGTCCAGCGTGGCCTCGCCAATCACGATCGACCTAGGGGACGGGAGCGGCCCCGTGTTGTCTTCGGCGGAGGACAAGGTAGAAACGCTCAATATGTCGAACAAGAAGAGCACCGGCGGTGGAGGAAAAGGGGGGGAACAGGAACGTTCCAAGAAACGGCGAAAAGCGGGGGAGGATGGGGGCGGCGCGGACAGGGGTCAAGAGGAGGTGGAGGAGGAGAATGATGACCAACAGGATGACGAGAGCAACCCTTGGCTTGCGCCTACCCCTCGACGGAGCAAGAGCAGGCGCCGCGTACCCAACGGCGAGGTTTTGCTGGACGTGCGGAAGGCGGCGGCGACGGCTCTGTCGGCGTTTGGCGGCGGTTCTGCTGGCGGCAAGGAGGGGCCGAGTGCAAGTGGCGACGCTACGGACGACGACGTTGAACGCGAGGGGGGAGGCGATGCCGAGGACGCGGGAAATGATTCGGCGGGGCCCCTGTCGTCGGGGAAAAATAACAATAACAAGAAAAACAAGAACAATTCACCTCCGAACGAGCAGGCGGAGCAAGAGCAGGGTGGCGGTCGAAAGAAGAGGAAGAGGAGGAAGAGGGGCGGCGGTGGCGGTGCCGGCGACGCTAGCGGGCGCGAAGGCGCTAGCGGTGCCGGTACCAACGGAGAGGGCGCCAAGGCCCGGGCGGCCACCGAGAAGGCCGCTGGCGGCGGCAACAAGAAGGCAAAGACCGCCTCGGAACCTAGCGGCAAGAGCGGGGTAAAGAAGAGTGGGGAAGGTTACACCGCAACGCCGAAGCTCGCCGGCCTCTCGAACGATGAGCTCGTTCGTCGGGCCTTCGCCGCCCCGGACTTCGAGTCTGAGTTCAAGGACAGCAAGGACGATGAGATCGAGGGAGAGCTCGCGAAGGGGCGGGAGAAGCTGCCGGGAACCTTGGCGGGATGGGGTGCGTGGGCAGGGGATGGGGCGCCGGCGCCGCGTGGGCCAACCAAACACCAAGTGCTGGCCAAGAACGCTCAGGTCTGTTTAGGTTGCATCACGCGCAGAAAGAAGAGCCGGTTCGCTTCCGTATCGCGTTGTACCCGCGCCTCTGTATCCATGCATGGAAGGGATGCATTGATTTGTTATCTTATCCCTCCCCCCTTCCGCGAACACCTATCCCTCGGCCCAAAAGGTCAAGAAAGAGGAAGCCATCAAGAAGGCGCGCAAGGACGATCGACTGCCCAAGGTTGTGCTCAACGAGAAGCGCCAGAAGCGATCAGCCAAGTGAGAACATGTAGTTAGCAAGGCGCTGGCATTTTTCGTGCTTGTGCGGCGTCTTCGTGTGGTGCGCGTTTTCAACGCGCGACCGGCCGTCATCACGCGTGTCATTCTTACTCCGCAGTGCGGCGCGTAGGTCTTGCTGATCTCGAGAAATGTTTTCCATGCAATTTTTTTTGCCGCGAAATCGGCCAAGATAACTACTGTCTGGGATTTCTTTTGATCTTCCCCCCCTCCCCACAAGAACTTGCTGGCGTCGCAAGGGTGCCGTTATGGCGCCTTAAAACCGGGCCACATTCACGAACTTAATTCCCACCCTTACTGCCGCTACGTGTGCCGCAAGCTCGCGATATTTTCGCGCGCCAAAAAGCTACCCACCACTTACTTGATCTTCCGTCGTGTCCCGCCGATGCTGTGTCATTGACGTCGTTACCGCCCCCCCCTCTGGTATACACCCGGCCTTCTTGATCTTGCGCAAACAACAGGTACATGGTGTCCGAAGTTCCTTACCCCTTCACCTCCCGAGAGCAGTACGAGCGGAGCTTGCGCCAGCCCATCGGCGGGGAGTGGAACACCTCTCAGAGCGTGCGCGCCATGACACGGCCGGCGGTCATGGTGCGTGCCGGCGTCGCCGTCGCCCCGATGAAGCTGGGGAAGATCCACAGGGACAACGCGCGGGAGAGGAGCGCCGTAAAGGAGGCGAAAGGGGCGACGCAGGCACAGGGCAAGAAAAGGGGGGGTGCCGGTAGACGGAGGGGCGACAAAAAGGAGCAGTAAGAGGCGCTTGTTGTTTTCCTCCTTCTCTCCCGATAGTTCGGACAAGTCTCAAGGGGGCCTGTTTTCTTCTTCGTTCTGATGAGTTACAGGTTTTGTAGAGACTATTGTAGCGGGTGGGTTGCTCCCGTCTCTCGGGGACGTGGCGAGGCACCGCGTTTTTGTGGTGCGGCGTCGGGATGTAGGCCCTGACCGGCTTTCCAGCACAAGGAGCCAACAAACCCGCATGTTGCTGCGTGGTCCACGAATTGTTTGTAACGCTTGTTTTCAGGTCGTCGTCTACCTGAAAGAGTGAAGGTAGTTGTTGCAGATTATGAATGTTCATGCAGCATATATTCCTCAGATGAGAGATGTTGGGCGCGAGGGTAGGTGCACCGCGCTCGGGATTTTATAGTTTCAGTGCCATAGTACCCTTGGGCGCACCCGCTCTAGTTCTCAGACCAGGACATGGATGCCTAACAGTAAGTAGTTTTCGGCCTGCCCGTCTTTCCCTCAGAACCCCCCGTCGTTTGTTTAACCTGTCTTCGCGTTCGTATTCAGAACTCATGTGTGCCGCTTGTGCCGTTGGTAGGAACCCCCGCGGCCAGCCCAGATTTACCGAAGCGTTGGCATGCCGGGAAGCCAAAGAGTACATACAGCAGGCATACACTACTGCACTCCTCCTGATGTTTCCGCTTTTTTTATCCTCTAGGCGCAAGTCCGACAGAAAAAACATCGCGACAAGTTCTGCACGTTGCCTTGTGGCAAACACCTCCCCCCACAGATGCACGGATGGTACGTGGCAGCTGCGGCCGGTGATTGTAGAACATTGGATGCGCACATGGACTTCGAAATATCGGCATTGACCAATGAAATGACGTCGGTTCCAACCGGATAGACAACAACAATTACCCCGTAGTCTTTTCGCCCTTGAACTATCGTTAGTTGCGTTGCCGCTCTTACAAATACTTGTAGTTGTTTTTCGTTCTCTCAATGACAGCAGTGCACTGTTACCCATGGAGGGAGGTATCGCTTCGTGCTGCTCGGGAAATCGTGGAAATACAGGTAGCTTCCGCTGACGCTATGGGTTCTTTGCTAATCTAACTTGGACTATTTTCTTAGATAGAGATGGATTCGTGGATTCGTTGGGTCATATGTTAAGAAATAATATGCTGTCTGGGAAATCGTAGACATACAGGTACTTTTCTGACGCTATGAATCCATTGCTACTCTGTCTCAGACTCTTTTCTATGATAGAGATGGTTTCGTGGTGTCATACTAAGAAAAAAAAAAAGAAAAAGATGGGAGCACAGTCAGTAGGAGATACTGCACTCCAGCCGAAGGGATGTATGTGTATCACGTCTTCACACCAGAGTTGCATTGTATACTAATAGGTGAACGGTGAACGGTAAACGGGCAAGATTTTTATTTTCCTATCCATGTATCAAAAAAAAAAAAAACACCTTCTCGGAATTCGGAACTAATCCGATATACAGTGCATACACATGCATAGATAGACATCTCGAGAAGATAGAGATCTTCTCTCTCGCTTTGTCATCCCGATCAGGCAGCCCTCCTCCGATCATCACTCGTCCGCCACGCCCTCTACTCTCGCTACCGTCTATCAGACCCGTAGTTCGTTAGTCTTCGGCTTCACTCACTGCTACTTTGGACTGCAGTAAATAGCGGAGAGTCTTTGGTTGTAGTTTCATTATTTGATAGAAAAACTCACGATGATTTTTCACGACAAACTCGCCGGTGCCGCACTGGGTGCCGCACGCGGCTCGCATTTATTCCGTTTTCATCAGTCGACCTGAGCACACCCTTCTCCTACCACTCGTCTACCACGTCCTCTACTTTCGCTACCGCCTACTCGTCATTTGGTGTTCGACTTCACTCTACATGTAGGTCTGGTCTTCGAATCATACAGTTGTAGATACCAAATCCTTTGTATTTTCTTCTCATTTCCTGCTGCGATGGACAACAACAAGTGTCGTACGGATGCAACACGAACAGAGCGTAAAACCTGCTAAACACATGCAGTAGCTTTCTTGATCTGTGCGTCTGTCTCTCCATCAGTACACGTGCCCATCACTCCTCCACCAACTCCCCACTAATCCCACTACATCGACGGTTTTCGGATTCACTCTGTACTCTTCGACTTAACGCTTGGCCTCCCAAAGCGCTGTTGCTGCTGCTGCAGTCATGGCATGGTGTTGGTGACAGAATGGTGAATGCAGCGGTATGCGTACAGCAGTAGTAGATCTCCTCGGAAATAGTATAATTTTATTCCGATTCTCCGCCTCAAAACGGCCGCCGGCGTTGGCCTTTCCGTCTCCTCTCTCGTGGCCACCCTTACGTCCGTCCTCCCACTTGCCGTTGGACTCCTCTTCTTGCAGTCTCCAACAGAATCGATGGGAAAGCTCTTCTTTCTCGTGGTTCGCATTTTTCGCGGTCCCTACTCGCCGGCGCACCAACCCCTCAACCCTTCGTGCCATAATGATTTGCCCACTTGTGCTGCAGTCGCCAAGAGCCGACAATATATGCCACGTCATCTCGCGATGAGACTTGTTCCGCCATCTTCTTCCTTCCGCGATCCTGTGGGTCTATAATATCCCTGATTCATGATTCGCTGGCTATGTACAATTAAGTAGCTCGCCGTTCGTTTGGTGCTTGATGGGCACTGGGCTACTGATGCATGCTATTGACAGGCGAATGAGCTCAATCAACGAAGAGAAGGATCTTTCACACCACCTGACCTATACTACATGCAGCAGTAGTATAGTATCAAATTATACAAAAAATATAACGCTTGGCACTCTGGCACCACCGGCCAAGTTGAGCGATCCCATGAGAACACTTGACTACTGCTGTACAGCAGCACATAGAGAGAGAGAGAGAGTGGCAGACTTACGGTGTACAGCAGTAGTAGTACAGGTCTCTCTTGCATGAGATACCACGCACCCCCGGACCGAATTTCAAAGCCCCCTATTTACTACCCCACGAAGAGGACATGCCAAGATCGAACGACACGATTTGGGGAGCTCTCAACGAGAGGGTTACGACACCGCGAGTGTCGGTACTGCGTCACTGCTCTTTTTATGCTGCTGCTGCTGCAGCATAACCGAGCTTACAAAATTGGTTCAGGGGGTGTGGTATCTTAGGCGAGCGAGGCAATCCACATGAAAAACACGTGTGCTCGTAAAATTGATCATCATTATTCAGACTGCAGAAGAGATGTCGTGCAATATAAGCCAACCCTAGTTTTGGTCAGTGAAAGAAGACTTGGGGTAGTTTAATCGCAGTATATATGTTGAGGCGTGATGGAATGGACTTGCGAATGATGGCTCTGGGAGCAGGGTTGGAATTAGTTCTGGTTGAGATATCGTCAAACAAGGTCATGAAAAGTGTATGAGATGGAGACTAGAAGTGGTGAGGAAGGTTTGGTTTATGGTTGGAATGATGAGCTTATGAGGGAATTGCAGTCAGCTGAGAGAGAGAGAGAGAGAGAGTTGGAGAGAAAGTGAAGCGGCGCAATTGGATAGATACAGGGAAGCGGCGCAATTAGCTCGTGTCAGCTGATGTTGAGTGCCCCCTTTTTTTTCAGTGTTCGAATTCCCTGCTGTTCCCGGCCCACGAAGGCCTAAGAAACACACTTTGATCGCACGCATCTTCGAGACGCGAAACACACACGACCCCACCGGCACATCTACATAAATATCTAGGCGCGAGTAGGCCACCGCCGGCCGATTGCACGTCAGAGACAGGAGGGTTCCTACCGCGTGTGTTGGCTAGTTTTCGTAACCGTTCACAAGAAAAAGGCCCTTCGGTGGCTCATCCTGCTGCTGCTGCTGCTGATTGATTATTGGCTGAATAGTACGCTGATGCATCTCACGCGTATGTATGCCTGAAGTTGGGCTCGGAGGAGTGGGGGTGCTCTTCCTGGACATCTGCTCCACAGTAGTCTGTGTGACACGTGTGTACACGGTAGTTAACGTACCAGGCACTTATTTTGCACTCTTCTTCTCTTGATGGTGGGCTCCTCTTCTTACTCGGGCTGATCGTCGTGATGTGTCCCTCGTTCCACGATGAGTTCCAGTCCCTCTCCCTGCTGTTGTTGTTGTCATCGGTCTCTCTTTCTTTGGTCTTCTCCGCGTCATCATATCGGTCTCGACAATTTACTATTTATCGTTACTGCCGTCTATCGCACAGCGAGCGGAAAACAAACAAACAAACGTCGTTAACCTGCATATATATGTACATTATTACAGTAGTAGGTCTAGTTGCAAATATTGTGGCCTGTGTTGCAACTTCATTCTTTACCCGACACGTTTCTTTACTCCTGCGGCGCTTGTGCCCAAAACATGCAGCAAAAAAAAAAAGAGGTCAGCCGCAAGTTTGTTTTATGGCGAGGATGTCTGCATGAAGCCGCCCCTTTCCCTCGTCGACCGTGCAGATTTGAAGTGTGTGTCCCACTCACTCACGAGTGAGATAGAGTCAGCCAGAAAAGGTTTCCCCACCAGCAAAATCGCAAGAAGAAGGGTTCCTTCGAAAGAGAGAGGAACGTACCAAGTGCTCTTGCCGTAGTATAACTACCACACATACATACATAGTATTGACACACTTGTACGAAGAATAGGGTTTAACGAGGTCTGTTTGTGGCTAGAAGATGCGCGGGGCAACGAGAGCCCTGCGTTGAAGTTTGCATTGATTGCGAACGAAACGATAGAAGAAATACTCTGTGGGTCATAATTATTGTCGTCTCGCTTTTGTCGCCACGCTAAGGTTGCAAATAAATAGTCTGCTGACTGGTGATATCATCGCTAGTCAATCGGTTGGCTGTCGTTCTGCAATATCTTTCCGATAAATACTTGTCAAAACTTGTTCCTTTAAAGAGACCGATACGGTCTCTAGAGGTCTCACAGAACGGTAAATTAAAAAAATGTGAATGGTGAATGAATGAACGGAGGATGAATGAATGATCTCTTTCAGTCCGAAAGCCTGAACCACGAACGTTTCGAGCCGAACGCCCGAGACGCGAGAAATCACCCCATCGGCCGACCTGCACTTCTTTAGAAGCCCTCCGCAAGTTTCAGCTTGATTGGTGCCTTCTGCGTTGTTGACGTTTGGCTGTGTCGGTGCCAAGCACGAAACACGAGCATGCAGCAGGTGCTGCCGACACCAAATTGCTCCGGTCTCGATCGATTTGTTGTGCCTAAACGTTGCCTATCCTCCACCGAACTGAAGCCCCGTCCAATCTACAGCTGGATTGACAAGTGCTTCGACGCTGGAATAGCTGTGTGCCTACAAAGTTTGCCTGCCAACGAGAGGTCCGGGCCACACTGCGGCAACCTCCCGACGAGGAAGTAATATGTTCCCCGCAAAACGACGGTTTCAATTTATTTTCGCGCGCGCGCGAAATATTGCGGAACAAATACATCACCAATCCATTGCACAGTGTAGTTTATCCTGATCTCGAAACGTGTGCCCCGCGATGATAGACTATTCGCCGCGTGTCGAGGAAACAATGTTGTTGTACATACATACGCGCGCGCATAGAGGGATAGAAGCAGCAGCGATTTGAGCAGGCGTGCTTGTGTATCTCTCTCCTTCCCGAACAGTCTCGTACTTTGGATGCGTGCGAAGACATGGTACACACGCGATCCATCAGTCAGTCCAAGACATGCGGGTTTGTCACAGCTGTTTCTCCTACTATCTATTGGTAACCTCTTGTTCCACCGCATTGCGCACCGCAAAGTATGTTCCACCGCATGTTGCACGAATACCAATAACTTGACAACTGATGATTGATGACTCTCTCTTTTCTTCGTCGGAACACATCCTACCATGCATCCATGGTACATTATTAACTCCGATCTCGACCAGTTCGTGCGTGTGTAAGTTGCCTCCCTCCCCGCGATTACCCTGCCAACGACAGGGTCACGAAAGCTTTTTCGCCGCAAAACGACGGTTTCAATTTAACTATGTTACGCGCGCGCAAAATGTAGTGGATTTCGTTCTCGTCGGAACGACACGTACGTGTGCTCCGCGATAGACTATTCGCCGCGTTTCGAGGGAAACACTATTTTTTATTTCATCAGTATGTACATACGCCGCGTTTCGGGGGAAACATTCGTTGTTCTTGTACATTCGCGCGCGCATAGAGGGATGGAAGGAGCGATTTGTGCAGGGCGTGCTGCTTGTTTATCTCTCTTCCCGAACAGTCTTTCTTGCATTCATTCTGGATACGTGCAAAGACATGGAAACACGCGTTCCCTCAGTCCAAGGCATGCGGGTTGTCACAGCTGTTGGTATCCAATTTCGTAACAACTCAATTCGCGTATTTTTTCACACAGCACAGAAAATCTTATCCTCTCCTGAAGTACTTTGTGTGGGAACGTTCATCTCTTCACTGCTCTCTAAAAAACCGAAAATCTCTTAGGACCAGCACGTTTGCCTCGCTCCTTCTCCCCCTTGAAGCTCTGTCTCTCTCTCTCTGTCTCTCTCTGTCTCTCTCTCTCTCTCTCTCTCTCTGTGCTTCATACGGCAGCTGTGATTATCGAACAAACATATAGAGGTATCTATTATAGAGGTATCTATTATTCACTCAAGCTCAAACTCGACGCCTGACAGCGCAGCGGGGGAATTAGCCCAACTCTAAAACCGAGACGAAAAATTCACGGGCGCGGCCAACCCGCCGCCGGACACCGTTCGGCCTCCCTCTTCGCGGAGCCCGCGGGACGCCCTCTCTCCGCAAGATCCCGCCGTTGTGGGCTCAATGTGCGCTGTGCACGGCGAGCTGCCCGCACCGCCAAAGACGGAGCCGTTCGCACCTACCTGCGTCTATCTGTGCTGCTGTTCCGTCACGATAAAGATTCACGACGCTGATTGGACGAGACACCGCGGTGTTCCGCTCCGAATCAAAATTTTTGTATTTCGTGTCGGGGTTTGTTGCGTAGAGCGGTTGATGTTTTGCGTGGTGTGTCTTCCATCCAGCCTGCATGCACCCTGCCAGCCAGTGCTGCTGAGTGTATGTATGTATGTGTTTCTTCTACCCACACCAATCCTCACATCTATCTCCGACGCGCAGAGCGATTTATACGAATCTGTGGGTGCTCTTATGCGTGAAAAGCTTTGTCCACCCATCACCAATCAATGCTGTCAAGATGGTGGTGGTGTTCAGATTTTTTTTTTTTCTTAATATGATACAACGAATCCATCTCCTCTATCATAGAAAAGAGTCTGAGACAGATTAGCAATGAATTCATAGCGTCAGAAAGTGCCTGTATGTCTACGGTTTCGAGGGAATGATTTTTTTTCTGGCCCGTGCGAATACGTACGTACGAAGAATCATATACCATTCTTTGCTTACTCTTTGTTCCATCGTGTTTTTTTTAGAAGAGGGCGTCAAACTCATCATCACATCAATTATTATTGGTGACTTTACAGCTCCATTCATCCATGTCTTCTGCGGCAGATATTCACATCTTTTTTCATTTTTTTTTCATCAATATATGACCCAACGAATCCATCTCTATCGAAGAAAAGAATCTTTCCAACCAGGAAGTAGCGTCCCACTTGGTATGCATTTGACGTCTCTCATTATTAACGTTCGTGTCCACCTTACAAGGAGAGCGGTGGAGCGAACGAAGGACGGGGGGGGGGCGGTAGCCCGCCGCGTCCTGAGCGCTTGTTCTGGTAATATTTTCGTGGCCAGCTATCTTAGGTCTATAGGCAGTGGTGTGTTTTGGTCAGCGCATCGATCGGCGTGCCCAAAAGCACTTCCTAACTTCGTGGCCCTCCCTCGTACTCTCAAGCGTAACATCTACGGCCTCTCTGTAGGAATCTCCCTCACGAAAGTCCGGGGGGTCGTGCATGCCGTAGTCGTTAGACCATTGACCTCGCATCCCTACAAAGCCGGGACGGAGCACGCCGGGTTCTCACCGGACCAGGCTCTCCGGGGGGGGGGGGTTACGCGACATATGTTCCTCATGACACCGGTTCCCGATAGTGATGTTGCAATGACGTTACACTCCATTTACTACTAGACTTGTGTCCTCTACACGACAACATCAAAGTTGTAGCACTGGTTTGCTCAAGTCGAACCGGCACACGTTGCGCCGCCTCTTCGTCTTTTACATCCAACCAAGAGTTGCTGCTGTAGTACGCATCAGCCGTCCCAACACTGGCAAACACGTTCCGCTCTCGCCGTGGCCATGAACGATGGATGTGTCTCTGCCACCTGTTGAAACTCCGCTGCCTGCAATTGACGTGCATCAACCATCAGGGAGGGGGCCCCCACGAGAGCCATGCCTCTCGTCCGATTACGGATCTGAAGCAAACGACGCGTTTCCGAATGCCCTTGCTCTCGACGCTGCCACGGCTCCCAGCCGGGGCAATTATGCACGAGAGGCTTCTAGGCGAATAGTGGGATTGATTCGTGGGAGCAAGAGCAGCCCAAGCCCTGCTGGTGGGGCCTCTCTCCCGAGAGAAGATACACAACAAGTCAAGGATGCAACAAGCGGCAAGCAAGATGCCGAGCGCGTCGCAGTTATTCCAAGCCGGCCCACGCCACCTCGATCATCAGTCAACGGCTCGAGACCGCAGGAGCGTGTTTCTATTGCGAGAAAGCTAACTAAGTTCCTTGGGTTCGACGGAGCTCGAACTTCAGGAGCGAAGTCATCTGACGTCCCTGAAGATGCGGCGGCTCCACTTGTCTACTGGAAGCCCCATGAAAAGATATTGAAGATGTTGGGTTATCGACCAAGAGGGTACGGGCAACCGTTCACGAATAGATACACGTTGGGTGAGGTGCTGGGCATGGGGGGCTTTGGAGTGGTACGAGAAGGTGAGCCTTGTTTTGCACATACGAGGAGGTCGTGGCTTGGACTGGGAACAGATCAGAGAGTGTCTAGGAGCGAGGCGCCTCATCGCTTCCGATCGCTTACACCCGGACACACTCTTGGTGGTGGTTTGAGAAGTGCGTGCATTAGGAGGAGATTGTGTCGTGCTTTCCTGCATCTCGTTACCCTTGGTTTTGCCCATCTATGGGCCAAACGCTTTAAGTTTAGCCATGGACTGCATCTGCAGTACCTTACAAAAGGCTATTTGCACTGATTGGTTGATTGACGACACCTGTAGGTACGCACAAGCCAGATGGGGAGGTACTCGCTGTGAAGGTGATATCGCGGGATGCAGTCAAAGATATGGACGCCTTGGCACAGGAGGTGGATACTCTTCGACGTCTTGACCACCATCAAGTCGTAAGGTAATTGCAAACGCACTAGTACCCTACTTGGTTCTTTCGTACTCGACGGACCGTGGCGATAGCAGGTGACCCCAAGGCTCCGCCTGATTGCTCTGGGTTTTTCTTCAACGGCGGACACTGGTCTACTGTAGACGAAACGAGACCACGACTAGTCTCTCCGGAGGGAGATATGTGCACGTTTGAACAAACTAAGGCGAAACTGCCGCTGTACGAGTTTTTTGAAACGTTTTTTTCATTACGCTGCCAGCCATTTGGCACGAAGCACAAATCTTCTCGTTGGGAAGTTGTACCGAGCTGATTGTAACCGTAGCGCCTCGTAGAACCGGGCGTCAAATAACAGCAAGCACCCAGCTCGCTCGCCAGAATCACCGGTAGAGGGCTCGCGAACGTCTGCGTGGCATTCCCGTCGCTAGAATGTCACCGAGAGACAGTCTGAACGCACAGAATTGCCCGAATGTGCACACGCTTCGAGGGCGTCAACAAGGGGCTCTCGGTCAAGAGTGACTATCGGGGGCGTTCAGCTGCGAAAACCGTCAAGTTTGAAAAGCGAAGTAATCACATGAACGCCACGAATCTCATGGGAAAACGTTCAACAAAAGATGGCATCAAGCAGAAGCTATGTAGGAAATAATTCAATTTTACAGGCGTGGTGCGGAAATGCAGAGATAATTCCAACGTGTCGCCTGGCATCATCAAAATATTTTTCAGCACCGGTCCATTCCTATCGTATTTCGCTACCAAATTTGCTTGCGTCCCATTTTCCAAAGTTTCACTACAGTATGTTGCCCAAGGCGCACGATATTGCCAAAGGTGAACTGTGCCTCTGGGCAAATAGTACAACAGGAACTCTTCGTGTTGGGCACGACGGCAGGAGCTGGATCAAAGAGTCATGAGTTCTGTAAAACTCACGTGCGCGCCTAGACAGTGCCTCTACAGGCGAAAATGCTTCGAGAATGGGGGTACATGATTGCCCTTCCTCAGACGCTTTACAAGCACTCTGTGCTAGTTTCGTACGGGCGAAGACCATGGTGTCGTGGCCACAAACAATTTTTTTGTCCGTGCTTCTCCAACGACGTTTTTTGTTCCCTGTCGCTCTCTCGGTGCTTGATTCGGGGGTTCTTTGTCCGCGCTCGCCATAGGTTTATTGACTTCTATGAGGAACCACAGACCTTTTTCCTGGTCCTTGAGAAAGTTCCGGGAGGCGAGTTGTTCGATCGGATTGTAGCGGAAGGGAAGTTCACGGAGGAGAGCGCGCGGGCTTGTATGCGGTCCCTACTTGAGGCGCTAGCCTATTGCCACTCACAGAAAATTGCGCACCGTGACATCAAGCCGGAGAATATTTTGTTTGCCAGCCTCGATGCCAAAGATCGCACCGTTAAAGTGAGTGGAAAGGCAGCGCTGGAGTTGATGGACATTGATTCAAGTCGTGCTACAAGTAGAGGTTGGCGTTTCGGTCGTTGCCATAAGGAATGTAGCACATACAAGGGCTCCGGACTTCGAGCGCCGCGACGTCTACGTCCTTACGGCAAGGCAGGAAACAGTCGCTCTCAAGACGTTGAAGTGATTCGTTCGATGCTTTTGATGGTGAAAAGTGCTGGGTTGAATACGTGCGTGTACACACGCATGCCAAGCGGGTCGATTTTTGCAATGGGCTCCTTTCAGAAAAGACCTCTTCTACGCACGGACTTCATGGGTAATTTCCGTAACGCTACCAAATGATAAAATCAGCCATAGATGAATCTGAGTGCGGCCGTTCATTTGCAGATACTATTACGGCAGTTCTCCAATTTTTTTGTGTATTCGTGCGCGATTTTTTCCGGTGTGTGTCCACAGGGTGTTGCATCTTGTAGTAATAATAATATGGCGGACCGAAAAAGTTCCAGATTCCAGGGAGACTATGCCATCGCCCAAACAATAGAGCATGACCAATACTTACGTTCCCAGATTCTACGGAGACTATTTCGCCGCCCAAATGACAGAGCATGACGAAACATTTACGGTAGTTGCTGCCCGCAAATGCACAGTACATGCGAGCATCACATCAAAAGCAATAACCCTTCCCCGCTATGCGAACAAGGCTTATCCGATAGTCTACAGGGCGAAGCTGCAGCACCCAAGCGTAGAAACCCGCACACGAGTTCCGTGGGGCGCATCTGGTAGTTTGCTCATGACAATACTCAAGTTCCAGAGAGACTGTGTCCCGCTCAAAGGCATCAGGAGAGAAACTACCGTAGCCGCCGCCGAAAAGTAGATCACGAGGAAGATGCATGTAGAAAATGCTAGGCCGATTTTTGCATCGTGCATTTGGGACGTGTGTATGCGTGAAGAATCGTGCAGTTGGCACATGAACGCCCAAACTCCCAGCCAGCGAGGCGATCACTTTCCACAGGCAAAACATGAACGTGGCGTAGAATCTACATCTACATGACCAACTACTCTAGCACCGCCCAAAGAGATAACAACACCATCGCCGCCCAAACACAAACAGCACCACGATGTCATCTGCATAGACGAAACAATTTGCCGTCAAATTAATGCAATTTGCCGTCAAATTAATGACGCGACGTTCTCCGCTAAAATCTTGTTCAATGCGTGGCGCGGTTCTTAAGAAACTGACAGCACCGCATTAGTTCGCCCAGATGCAGTTGCGAAATCGGAGATTTGAACGTACTTCATATGGTGCTGCACGACTCGCGCTTCGAGTCTAGAGCCCGCGACAGGGTCGTGGTGATCAGAAGATTTTCACGCTCAGGCCCGCGAAGACAGCCGAAACATGTTTATAACGCGATTTTAAACCGATTCACCACACGACAACGTTTTGCTTATACAATGCATAAATTGTTATCCCTTGCGACTTTGTGCTCTCGAAGAATTGTAGCTATTTCAGTCTGCATAGGTTGACTACAACATAACCCGTACGGCGGCCCTGCCTACCTCGTCGAGATATTCCACGTATCCAATGGTACCTAATAACTAGGGTGGGGGTGCTGCAATGCCATTCTGAATCTTCTCCTCGGGGCTATGCAAGACGAAGATGCTGGTATCTTATTTTACCCGAAAACAGCCGTCTACCGTTGCTTTGTTTTACCCTGGTTGATCCTATTCCGGAGACGAGAACAAGGATCTTGGTAGAAATCACCTAGTGGCTGGTCGGTTGGCGGTGCCACTACAAGTAGTCCCTGGTTGTGAAGAAGCCTGAACCCATCGAAAAGATGGGGAAACTTGCCGACCACTAGTGTCTCTGTCTGATACAACTCACCGTTTAGGCTCCTCACGTCGTTTCGCAATGTTCGAGGACGTTGTTACTCATGCGAGTTCCACCTGAAGCTTCCTGCATGGACCCTGTCTCTAATATCGACCCCGCCCCGCCGTCCGTCCTCTCTTCCCGGCGTGCTCCCCCATCGTTTCTTCTGGGCTCGGTCGGTCGATTTATCGGCCAGCTTACTGATTTTGGATTGGCTCGAAGCGTTGAGCGGGGTCTTATTGCCGGTACTCCGTGTGGCACTCCAAGGTGGGCGGGAAGGCCAGATGTTTCTTCGCTCTTGCTTTGTTGGTCTTCGCTCTTGCTATGGTCGTATTGACTGGGAGCCTGAATCCCGGTTGGTTTGCGATTGGTTGGGACATCGAAAAACGGCTGCCGAGTCTGTTGGATGCAATATTGTTGGCCACCCCCAACAGTACGATAGTCGCGATACCCAACACGATTGGTACCCGTCCAAACTTTGGCGGAATTCTTCTTGGGCCAGTCTCTGAATAGGATGTGTTCGCGGAGGGCAAGGGTGCTGCTGGACGGTTGTTAATGCGAAGACAACAGCTTCCACAACACTAGCAACAGGTTGCTCTCACGGACGCTGCGTGAGGAATGTCGTATCTAGTTGTCCGGGTCAACCAGTATTTATGTAGTGGCTTTGACACTCCGAAATGTACTCCCGAGCAACGAAAAAAATCCGTCTGCTGCTATATTGTTCCATACCCAACACAAACGTGGTCATATCTGGCAGCGCAGAGGAGATAGCTGGTAGCAGAGAGTCCCTTTTCTCCACGCAGCAGTTTCTCTACCTAGTTTACGCCAGCTAGGCTCCATTGTACCTGCGTGCGCTCTAGCTGTTTCTTCTCATTGTTTTCCTTTCTCGAATCAGTCTCGCCCTGCTGTCCCTTCCCGCACCCCTCCTTCGCGATCGCACGCCTTTTCCTTTCGGGATGGCCGGCCCCAGCTACATGGCACCGGAGAGCATTAGACTGATGCCTCACGGCACGCAGGTGTGCCAAAAAGAAAACACGTGGAAGCGTAGCTGTTTCCGGCACTGGCTCAGCTTGCATAGTGCGCGCTTGTGTAGACAACGTTACACCAACAAGTAGTGCTGGGGCTGTAGCTGCTGTAGTTGCAAGGTTCGATGAGGAGAATAAGAACGGCCTTTCAGTGTTTTCTACATCGGTTTGGGTCGAAATATTGACTCCGCGCTCTTGCTATCGTTCCCGCTCTCGATCATGCTCTGCAAAGCAGTTCTTTTCACCGAGAAGCAAGTCCTCGTACGACATTCCCCCCGCACATGTTGCCGAAACAGGTTGACTGCTGGGGTGTCGGAGTAGTGACACATATCTTGCTCTGCGGCTTCCCTCCGTTCAATTCCTCAAGGACGGAGAAGCTATTTCGCCTCATCAAGAAGGGGCGGGTCAGCTTTGAAGACGTAAGCAGGCTCTCGTGCACACAGCGCGGATGTTCCTATGATATCGTACAAAAATGTGGTGTGTACAGCTGCACCACACGGTGGTCGTGTGGCACACTCTCTGGTTACCTGGGCCCTTCCATGGTCATTACAATTGCTCGAGTAGTGCACAACACTGCTAGGGCGACATCCGTGACTGTTCTCCATATTCTCCAAGTGGTGAGTTCGTTGCCCCGGAAACTCTCCTCCATCATGTGTTTTCTCTGCCGTACCCAAAGGCTTGCTGGAGATCTGTGTCGCAGAACGCGATGGACTTTGTGTTGGATCTACTTAGAGTTGACCCAGACACTCGGCTTACGACAGAGCAAGCCCTGCAGCATCCCTGGCTTACTGACGCCGTCGAGGAGGCGGAGGAGGGTGGACAGGAGCTTGGGGCTGCAATGGTGAATCACCGGGCGGGAGAGGGAGGGGCGATCTGTAGGCCTTTGTCCTTGGGGTCTGTCAGCCACGACGACTTATGTCTTGCACAGAAGGACGACTGCTATGTTCTTTTGCATACCGGGGAGGTTTCATGTAGGGACGGGGGCGGGCGGGGCGATGGAAGGCCTATTCAAAGACTTGGTTGTTTTCTAGGCAACTATTGACTCACTTGATAGAACTACCAGCGTCAAAGAAAACGACTCCCACTTGAAGACACGAAACTGACCAATCATGACTCTATGCCTTAGCACGATGGCGTTGCCTCTTGCGTGTACCCTGCAGACCAAGTTGCGGACCTTCAACGCGAAACGAAAACTCCGGGTGGCTATACGCACCCTCATAGCCCTCCAGCAACTGGAGGTTTCGGCATCCTCGATGGAAGTTGGGGTCGCCCGACCCCCTCTTCTTGCGCTACAAGCTGCAAAGGTGGGAGAAGGGAGAAACAGGGAAGGGGGTAGGGCGAGGAAGACGCCGATGGCTTGCGTTATCCCGCATGGACACGGCCAAGAAGGTTGAATTGGAAGAAAAACGGCATTGGACATTTCATCCGGGATCGACCGTGAAGCAGATGACCCCCAAACCTGCGAACGAAGAACGAGGTCTGTCGTTCTCGACCTCGACAGATGGACTTGCCCCGTACAGAGACCGTACGAAGGGATTCAGGTGTCGAAACCATTTGTGGTATTCGGTCTACAGGAGATCAATTGTGGCGAGTACACTTTGGCGGCGCACGGCTCGTGGAGATATCTTCCGCACAACAAGGAGCCGTAGCGAGAATACCACCAACGCTACAACCTCCAGCTGTAGTGAAATACGACCAACTCTACAACAAAGTACAATTTTTCTGAGCACTCCTGGTTGCCCTCCCCCGAATCGTCTCCGGCA
Source organism: Ectocarpus siliculosus (assembly GCA_000310025.1). NCBI lineage: Eukaryota > Phaeophyceae > Ectocarpales > Ectocarpaceae > Ectocarpus > Ectocarpus siliculosus. The sequence goes on along the minus strand of FN649729.1, from coordinate 945,255 downwards.
CTCTATCAGGAGCGAAGGACCACGTCTCGGGGGATTGGGAGAAAGTCAACGGGGATATTCAGTGATCGGAAATGGGGGATAAACGTGCAACTCAACCGAGAATCGACCTTGAGGCCGTTACGACCTACTGGGCTACTGGTTGCTGAGGGACTTGGAGAGGTGATCTATAATGGCCTCCGTGTAGGACGAAAAGGGGGTAGTTGTGAGGCGGAAGAGTCTATGCAACAGCTGTGAAAAATTGGCCGGCCGGAGGCGAATTACTCATTGTCAAAGTACATAGTCGCAACAAAGTCTTGTTTAGGGTGTCGGCGCGTGTACTGCGTCATCACGCTCGCGGGCCCTTGTCGAGAGCGTTTTTCACGAAGGATTGACTCACGTTCCTTGTATTAACGAGTGACAGACATGAGCAAGAGGCTAAGCCTGCTGCACCAAGTCTGTCAATCATACCCATACCTATCACATCTGTACCCGCTGTCGGAGATGTCGGAGATCTGTATCCTGCCGAGTACACAACCCTACTAGGTACGAGACACGATCTACGAGATCCTCCGTACATATCGTATGGTAAAACGGCAACAAATCTAATAACCATTCATGTTTTATATCCACAAATCATCTCAACTCCCGGATCTTTCAAATATTCAAGTTTCAGGTTACTCCTCCTCCTTGTAACTATGGAGCTTCACTAAGAGTCTCAATACAGTGCCCGTCCGCTCGTAAGAAAGACCTTCGCAAGAAATCGAGGCTCATAATTTGAAGATTGAAGAAAAAGGGCTTAAGAAATTGAGCTCATTTGACGGAGAGTGGTAAGAAACGGAATAATAAGAAATAGACTAGCACAAATTCGACTTCCCAAGACACAAGAAAAATAGAATTCAAGGTTGGCCGCAGGATGTAAGCAACGGCCTCAGCGCGCATACAACGGGCGGCGTCGACAGAAATGGCGTTGAAATTGTGCAATTTGCATGGCGAAAAAATATGAAATGGTGCAATTCTCATCGGGAAAAAATAAGAAATTGTGACATAAGAAATTCAGCTCACTATAGGCTGCGGCAATTAGATTTTAGCCTTGGCTGAAATAGGTGTTTCTCACGAGCGGACCAGCACTGTGATCACGCCTCTCGAGAAAATGTCATCAAGTCCTCAAGCAGCCAAAAACAAAGAATTATCCTTGGAAAAATACTCAGCAAAGATCGACATTGCATCGAGCCACGCCATAAAGACTCTAAAGGGTCACCTCTGTCTGGCAAAACGCAACTGATACTTCGAACAACTCCCAAAATCCTCGCACACACCTATGTTTCAGCTCATTGACCAATTTCAAATAAGCTTCGGAAGCACGTAGGCCTCAACCATGTCTTACCAAAATATGCCAAATCGTTCCTCCAATACATCGTTCAATACAACCAACAATACCCAATACGGCAATAATGGACAAAAGGTTAAAAACCCGGCGCTCACAAAGCGCCAGAGGAAACTTTCACCAATTACTCCATTTCTCAAACATCAAGACATGGATTTCTTAAATAATAGCCCCCTTTGTGCAATCATAGAAAATAACAGCCCCCCTGCTGCATTATGTGAAACACCAAAAAATAAATTAAGTCATACGCAGCTGTCATCCGTAGGCAAGGAAGTAAGCACAAGATGCCGAACACCCTTAGCAGGATGCAGCGCACCCTCCAAGAGACTCTCTGAATACCTCACGGCGCTTCGCGCTTGGTGATGTGAGAGCCTGGTCCGGTGAGAACCCGGCATGCTCCGTCCCGGCTTTGTAGGGACGCGAGGTCAATGGTCTAACGACTACGGCATGCACGACTATGGGTCCCCCCCCCCCCCCCTGCTGCATTATCTCCCAAAGCATAGAATCTTAACAGCCGCCCTGCTGCATTATCTCCCCAAACAAAAAGCTTTACAGCCCCTCTGCTGCGTTATCTCCCAAAACATAAGAGCTTAACAACCCCTCATCTGCTGCGTTGTCTGCCAAAACATAGCATCTTTCGCATCGAATACTTCGTCTTAATAGCAAGAAATAGCGTACAAATGTATGTCGAATGACATCTCTCCTTCAACATATCTCCGACAATGGAACTCAATCCGTCCTACAGCAGCAGAAAATGCAAGAAAAAACTATCGAATCCTATCAACGAGAAATCAAACAAATGTCTTGAAGTTACCTCCGAACTCCGCAGTGAAATACGGAATCGCGAACAAGTAAGAAACTGTGTTTCTCCTCATTTTCTACGGTTAAAACGGTGAGTATGTTACCAACATGAACAACACAACTCAGAAGCCTGTTAGAACTCTGCGGGGAGGACCATGGCGTCAGCATCACATTCATCCCCCCCCATTATTTTCGGCAGAAGTGCTAGCAATATCAACTGCACCATTCGGCGCGGGGAATTCTTCGCCGCGGGGAATTCTAGAGTATTCAAACCTTATCCTCAACAAATGAAAACCACAATGTTACCACAGACCATAAACACCACGTTCGTGCGCATGGCAACACAGCAGTCTACGTCGACGCAGTTCTCAATTCATGGTTTTCAACAAACAAACCAGGACCGAACCAAGATTATACATTGCCAAATAAACACTATACTTCTCACAAACGTGCCTGAATCGCGCGTAGACCCATCGTACAACCACCGGTCATCCCGCACGGTAGCTCCCGAGCACGAGCCTCTCAGTTCATGCCGCACACTTCCTGCCACGATTGAATGTCCACCCGTGGCATTACCCCCCATCGTCCCGCACCGCGCAGATACCATTGTAGACGGTCGGATGGGCGCCGGGATGCATGTCGCCGCTGCCGCCGCTGCTGTTGCCGCCTTCGTCGCCATTGCTCAATCAGCAGCTATTCTCATAGGACTCGTCCTCCGTCTCTTGCACTGCTGGTGCCGGTGTAGCTGCTGATGTGGGCGCTGCGACGTCCCCCCAGTTGATACAGCGGAGACTACCGGGCCGCCGGTCGACGACGCATCCAGTGCCACCGCTCCAGCGGTTGACAGCACGCCGGCCGTTCCCCCCACCGGTGTATCAGGGAAAACACCCTTACCTGTCGCCGTCGTCACCGATGGTTCCGATACTGAAGCCACACCTGCTGACGACGCAAGTGGTGGGCCCGGCTGCACATGCAGCGCCGGTTTCTTGGCCACCAATTGCCTCCATTGCCTCCTATGTCGGCAACCTCTTCTCTCATGCTTTCGAAACGTACAGCCGCTGGTGTCGCCGCCGGTGCCACCACTGACCCCGTCACTTCAGCAGCAAGTGCCTGCGCCCCGGCCGTTCCCCCCGTCGCCGCCGCGGGGAAGATTCTGCCGCCGGGGGTCGCCGCTCCCGCCGCCGGTGCTACCGCCGATGCCGCTGCTCCATCCACGAATGCCCGCGCCCCGGCCGCCTCCCCCACCGCCGCCGCGGGGAAGGCTCTGCGGCCAGCCGCAAATACCTGCGCCCCGGATGTTCCCCCCGCTCCCGTAGCGAGGAAACCACCACCATCGGTCGCCGCTCCCGCCGCAGTTGCTGTGCCCCATGCCACCGCTCCATCTGCAAACACGGGGAGGAGCGGCTCCGGTTGATGCCTTTGCCTCCTCCAGTGTTGTCGCTTCCGCTGCTGGTACACCATAAGTGTCTTTGCCACTCGCGTTGAGACCCTCTCCATCACCGACGTGCACGTGCTCTTGGATGCGGTCGGTTGAGCAACACCTACAGCGCCGATGGCCATGCTCACCCAGGGAGTGCAGTCGCCTGCGAGCGTCGTGACGTATTGCAGTCCCCGAGTGTCCATGCCTCCCGCACCTCACGTACTGATGAACGGCACCCATCGGAGCGCCTGGCGGCGGAGCTGACTCCTCTTGCGGGTACACGGCGTTGCGTCCACAGTCATAGAGCCCCCCAGATCCCCACGTCGGGAAGTTAGGAGGTTGGTGGTGTGCGGGTTGTTGTTGAGGACGAACCCACTGCCGCTGCTGCCGCTGCCCCCGCCACCGCCGTTGCTGCCCTCTCACTTTGCCCAATTCCTTGATCATGACGGTGTTAGCGAATGCCGTGCGAACAACGTTTTCCACTTTCACTCGTGCAATGGTGAGGTAGGCCAGGATGGACTTGCGTTCGACATCACATTCGTGCGCAAGCTGGCGGACAATAATGTGCACGATCCGCTCAGACTTTGCAATGCTTACAGCTCTCGTGATGTTGACGAATCCATCTACTCTGGCGAAGAAAAGCTTCGGGTCCTCGCCGGGATACATCTTTATGGTCTCAAGTTATCTCACAAGCAATGTCTTCCGAGCGTCAAAAGTGGGCGAAAGCCATTCGTGGATCACCCTCCACGCCTCACGGATACAGTCGCTGGCAGCTAACCGCTCTTCAATATCTGTGCCGTAGATCGCTTCTAGCAGAAATCCCCATGCCCGCTTGTGTGCCGTATCAAGCGCCGCACCATGAATCCGGCTCAGATATGTGCGATCCGAACAGCTGATGACAAGAACATAGTCATTGGGGTAGGGATCTTCAAGCGTCTACTCCAAACCCTCGCTAGCCAGGAAACTCCGCATTCTCCTCAGCCAGCTCACGGCCTTCGCCGAATCTTTCGGGATTTTGGGCAGTTTGCGACTGCTGCTGTAATCGCTCACCCGTTGTGTACCGGGCCCAGCTCAGCCAGCTGCCCCGGCAATTTTTCCCCCGCAGCCGTTGCTCCTGCCGGTGCATCATTCTTCTGCTCGCCTCTCTCCGTTTCGTCCTTCTCCTCCCTCAACATATCTTCCTCCACAAAACCACGCCGCAAAAAACACGGCACGATGAATCTCCAACTGCTGCTTTGTTTCTTGTAGCTGGATCTCCTTGACGCGTGCTGGTAATAGCCGCCTACAGCAGCTGTCCTTGTATTCCAAATGCTTTCCCGGATCTCCTTGACGCGCTCGATGGCAAACACCGCCCACAGCTGCTGTCCTTGTATTCCAAACTCTGTTCCACGGATCTCCTTGGCGTGCGGGCAAAAACCGCCCACTTCTGTTGTCCTTGTGTTCCGGTGCCTACCTCCCGAACCTTTCCCTACCGACGTGAGATGACTCCACGACATCGTGTTTAGGATGTCGGCGCGTGTACTGCGTTGTCACGCTCGCGGGCTCTTGTCGAGAGCGTTTTTCACAAAGGATTGACCCAAGTTCGTTGTACTAACGAATGACAAACATGAGCAAGAGGAAAGCCTGGTGCACCAAGTTTGTCTATCATACTCATATCTATCTCATCTGCGTAGCCTCCTCGGAGATCTCGGGGATCTGTATCCTGCCGAGTACACACACAAAACAAGACTCCGCGACCCCTGCAGTACCGGGCGGGCGGAGCGTGTCAACACTTTGTCGCACTGGCAGGCATCACACCAAGTGTCATGCAGTGCTCGGTGAGCCACACGAAGGAAGTGTCATGCAGTGCTCGGCGAGCCACACGAAGGATGTGCTTCATCGTATGAAGACTTTCAAAGAGGACGGTTGGTACCGATCGCCGACATTCTCGTACTGATGACAGTGTCGAGCTACTAGACGGCGTTCAGGCGAAGCCAAGCAGAAGTCGGTATGTCCCGATGCGTAACACTCGTCCAAAACGTCGCAGAAACGGTGGCAGTCACCAACGTGCAACACAGCAGGGCGTCCCAAATCACGTGTTACACTACATCTTGGTGTTTGTGGGCGTAACTTTCATCCTCGCGCACTCTGAGAACTGGAACGTTGTCCCAGCTGTGGCAGGATGGGTAAAGGACATGGAGGTCTCCGGTTTACCAAATCACACTCTCCTTTTTGTTGCGCCGCCTGTCCAGAATACACCATTGTGTCAGGGAACATGTCGTGAACCCCACTCTCTGCGACGTGTTGGTAGCTAATAGCACTCTCCCACGTGTTTCTGCGCGATGGCAGGAATTATCATCTGTGGCGGCGCAGAGAATAGCATCAGAGGAAGTGACCGAAGACAGCGAGAGTGACGCCATGTCAAACGATAAGGAATAGGACTCACCGCAGCAGACTACAAAAAAGATGCATGAGGAGAAGAGGACACTTCGAATGTCGAGTTCCGCATACCCGCGGTCGAAATCCGAAAAGACTATGGATATACAGATCAATCACGATCGCAGTGATTGTGTCCGCTGAAAGAAACCGCTTTCGGGGTCGAAACAAATTTCGCAGTATTAACGGTAGGTATTGATACCAATCACGTGCACGTGTGACTTAAACGGGTTGTGAACGGCGCATCTGTACGATACGAAACATATTAGGCAGAGGTGAGAGTTTTGGTGGTTGTTGTGGAGGACAGAGAAATGAAAATAGGAGGGAACGAGTCTGCTGGTTCTTGCTTTGAGGTACTCGAAGTTGTGGATACTCTTCTTTTTTCCTTGCTAAGACCAGGTCCGCATGGCCTTCAAAAGGAGAGGGCGAGGACGGGGCTGAATCCTGATCTCCCTTCAAGTACTTCAATACCGACGGTATAATACCTACGGAAAATCAAGCGTTTTCATGTAGCGCTCATACAACGCTCCTTAACTAGTTGGGGCGTGGGTTTGAATCTCGGCGCAGTCGCACGAACTGGTATTCTTCTCGAAACTACCAAAACATGGAATACGATTCGTTCGTGTGTAAGGCACAAGGTCGGTCAAGCACCTGATAAAGGAACGCTGAATCCTTCTCGCGATAAGAACGAAGGCACCCGCCGCAGACGGAAGGTAGAACAACAAAACTTCCTGCTGTAGACTAAGACCCTCCAGGACCCCGGGCCGATGCGTCCAGAAAAACCATCCCCTAGGGTGTAAACACTGACGACGCAAAAATGAATGAGATGAAACACACACGTTGTTCCCTCGGTACGAATCATCGTTTAGACTAGGGCAAGGTTTGGATTTGGCGAGGTCTCCTGTGGCAGTCAGCGGTCCCCTCCAAACATTTCCTTGTCGTCGTTCTGTTGACCAACCTGCCTAACCGTATGCGTTGTGTTGAGCCTCACTCACTTGGCCTAATACCTCATGATAAACGCTATGGGAATGTTCGCGATCATGCCGACAAGTCAGTCTCAAAAGCCGGCGAGACTACCAGAAGTTGGGTATCCGACGAGTACTGCAGTCCGTCGCGTGCTTGTTTCTCAGTTTTGGCCTCTTCGGACTTAATGAAACGCATACGCGAGGGCTGTAACGCCAGTAGTCTCGTGTAGAGGAATAGAGGCATTGGAGATCTGATTCAAAACAAAGCGGCACAGCAGTAGCTAGGTGTAGATTTTCTCTCGCTTTGTTTGTCACACCCTTTCCTGTCATGCTCGACAGCAAGCAGTTGAACTACAGTCGGCAGTCGATGCATAGTCAAGTTTCATGCCATGGGCAATGGGCAGCGAAAAAATTACTTGAAAACACGGGCCCGCCCATCTGCCCTATGGAAACTTCGGCGACGACATCATCTTCTCTGTCGATCGCAGATTTTGTTCTGAGTTGGGAGTATGTGTGTTGAAGAGTGAAGAGGAGAGCGTGAGCGGTAAGAGCGGCAGTGAGCGGTGGGCGGTGGGCGGTGTGAAAGGTGTCTTCACGGCGGTCTGTTGGCGATTACACCGCATCAAATCTATACCCCAACGTTGCAGTCTGCGTGCCCCCCGCACGACGTGTGTGCAACGTGTGCAACGTTTGCAAATGGTGCGTGTGTCGGGCATGCTGGGTACGACTTCGCAGTTCGTGTCAACAGCAAGAGCAGGTTTGGTTATCCCTGTGGCGTTTCCTGTACGCGACGTTGACGACACGGAAAGTTCCTCCCTCGTCTTCTCTACATAGGAAGTGGTGGGGCGCAGACTTCACAACAGCAGCAGCAGCAGCAGCAGCAGCAGCAGCAGCAGCATCAACCTGCAGCAGGATGCCGTGTGTTCTCTCTGAGCTCTTCCTGAAGCAAGTGTCTCACCGACCCCATGAGACCGCCCTCAAGACATCTAGCGAGGTGCTGTGATGAACTGCTGTAGGAGGTGTGCCTTGCCGCACAAACCACTGCAGGGTGCTGCTGTAGACGGTGGTGGTAATGAGCCGCGGGGTAACCGACTCAATGATGTACCTTGTGTGATTGGCGGTGGCGGGTTGCAGATCATTTTAAATTTTGTTGAGTCATCATCAGACAAATTCGGACTGGGAAATCAGCGACTCACCTCCCATAGACTACATACCGTAAGGATGCGGGTCTCCGCACCGGGGTGTTAGCGTTTTTCAAAGCTTCACCACTCGACAACTAGGAAGGCAACACTGCCGAAAAGGGCGGTTTTGGAATCATCTCATCGAGGTCTTTCCTTAGACGTGTTGTTTGACCTTCGCACCCTCCTAGTTGCGGAGTAAGAAAGCTTTCCCTAACGCGAACACCCCTGTGCGGAGACCCGCATCCTTACGGTATGCAAGAAAAGTTATCCCGCGCACAAGCCTAACTAACCCCCCCCCCCCCGGGAGCGCCGCGAGAAGAGTTTTTTTTTTCGTGTTACATTTTTTTGCAGGTTTTCTTGGCTTCCTCCCGCTCTACATCGCGTGTGCTTGCGTGTGCTTGCGTGTGCTGATGTTTACGGCATGTGCACAAAGGGCCTTGTGAGTAGTCTTCATAAGTTTGTACACCCGTCGCCGGGAGAGTAGAATTTGTCACTTCCTGTGATTGTGAAGGACTGGGGCAAGGGTCTTCGCGAAAAAAAATTCCGGACACATAGGCCCCACCCCCCCCCCACCCCGGAAGGGAGAGAAATTTCCAAAAATTACCACGAATCGTCGAAAAGTGACCATGAGGTTAGATGGATTGCAAACAATCCTCGCTCTCGTTACCCCTTCTGTATCCGCTCGTCAGAAGCGGGCCCACGCTCACCCAGCCGCGCTACAGGAACACACGTACGGTAGCGCCCCATATCTACGAAAGTACAGTACATATCGACCAAAGCTCGAAATGAGCGAAGCGGCTCACAGGTAACCACCATCTAACACAACCACCTGCTTTGCTAACTACTTGCTCTTGCCGCTTCTAGCAGTGTACAACAGAGAACATTGTCTCGCAAATCTACTCGTAGCCTTGGTCTTGTAGGGTTACGTTTGACTTGATCAATCTACCCCGCTTACTCATGCGGACCCCTGCTCACGAGTTCTTGCTAACCCTCGCTACTTTCTCTGAGAGAGGGAGCTTATGGGTTAAGGTTATAGTTAGGGCTAGGGTTAGGGTTAGAGAGCCGGACGCCACGCCTCGGCGTGAAACCCGGGGATACATGCTTCTGCGACAAGTCAGTCCACCACATTTGACCTCAGGCGAAAAGTAAGGCGAAACAACACCAACAAACGACACATCAGAACCAAAGGACACATGAATCCATGCGTCGATTCATCATCAATCCAAGCTTTCTCAAGCCGGCAATAGTACCGGAGAGGGGCTGGCGATGAGCAAACGACGGTGCATGGCATCACCTTCCTTCGCCACGTGCAACACCCGTACACAGTCAATTGCAATTTGCCGTGCGTTGTACTTTTCCACTTTTTCCAAGCCCCTCCCCTCAACACGACAAAACAGCCTCTTCCCGTCGAGCGCCTTCGCCCTCCCTCCTCCTCCCCCCTCCTCCTCGGTTAGCTGCTTCTCCTACACACGCAAGCTCACCCAGAGGCTACTATTACGTGGATTGCACTACCCCCGTACATGAAATGTGCCCCGTTTTTATATAGGATACAGGAATGGGTTTGTTTTATATAGGAAATTGTATGGCGTTAGGGGGGGGGATAGGGTCTTCGTCCCCCCCGCCCCCCCCCCCCGGAAAAGTCAAAAAAAAAAGTTTTGGGGGTAATTTAATAATTGTCCGAATTTTGTTTTTGCCCCCCTGGGCGTA
>FN649729.1:861013-935303 GCA_000310025.1 Ectocarpus siliculosus | reverse complement strand
TTTTGTTTATTTTAGAAATTTTTTGGGGGTTGGGGGGGGGGATGGGTTTTTGTTCCCCCCCGCCCCCCCCCCCCGGAGAGGTCCAAAATAAAGGTTTTGGGGTTAGTTGATTAGTTGTCGGATTTGTGTTTTTGCGCCCTTGGGCGTATGTAGATACAGTTGTAGATAGCTGTGGATGGAGCCTAAGCCATCATCACACACACAAATTCCACCAATGCCACTGAACACGCTCACACCTCACCCGACACCACCAGACAGACGTGTATGCAGAACTTTGGTGTGTAGCAGCGCAGGGACGAGTGAGAGTGTTGTGTGGAGTGGACGAAATAAGCTCTCGTCATCAACCATCAACTGCTTGCTGCTGCTGCTGCTGCTGCTGTGTGGAGGTGCACTACTTGCGTCCTCGCTTACGCTGCTAGCAGCAGGCAACGGCCCTAATAATTGCTTTCGACGCCTCCTATGATGTGTCCATTTGGTCGCCCTTGGCCTACAGCAGTATGTACGTCTCATTGTGTCTCTGTTTGGTGTGCGTCTGTTGTGAATCAACAGATCGGCCTACAGACAGACGAAGACAGACCGCAGATTGATTGACTTGTGTGCACTTGTTTCCCTCGAATCTCTGCTAGCAGGAGGTAACTGGCTTCAAATATCGCTCGCAACACCTCGTACGATGTGTTCCTTTGGCCGTCCTTGGCCTGCAGCAGTGTGTACGTCTCATTGTCTCTGTTGGGGGGGGGGGGTGCATCTGTATGGGAAGCTCAAAAGATCGGCCTGCAGATGACAGACAGCAGATTGACCTGTGTCGTCTCCCTCGCTTGTTGTGCTGCGGACAGCAGGCAACGGGCTCTGACAGTCGCACCCGACGCCTCCTATGATGTCTGCCTTTGGCTGCCCTTGGTCCACAGCAGTCTGGTGCACTGTGTTGTGCTGGTCGTCTCGTGTGTTGTCTGCGTATGTGTGTCATCCGCAGATGCTGCTGCTGTGCTATCTTTGGGGGATTCCCCTTCGGCGGCGTGACCATCAGCCAATCAGCTGTCTCTGTATCTACTCGGCTCTACCCCTCTCAAACGTAGATACTTTTTATTTGTTCCCGTCCAACATAAAAACTGCCGTACGCATGGGGCCGGTCCCAAAAATTCTCCAGATTAAGGAAAGAGATCTGGGGTTATGTCATCGTTCTGAGAATCGTTCCTGATAGTCTTGCGAGAACGCACAACAAGAAAAAAAAATCCCGAGCAAGAGCGAAGGGACGCTCGTTCTTCTTTGTACTAGAAAGAGCGTTTGACTTGGATGTGCCCCCCTCCCAAAATCCCTCTCTCCCGAACGCTTGGAAGGCGACATTGCACGTCATCCAAAGGTTGCCGGCCGTGTTAATACTGGTGCGATTTAGACACGCACAAGCATGCAGGCACGCACACTCAACAGCAGTTGGAGCGCCGTAAGGGTGCAGCTGTCACGCATCGCAGCCCGAAAATACAGCAGTAAATGCCGACAGAGGGGAATTTCGTTGGTTGGGATTAGGAGAACTATTGCCCCACAGCCAAATCTCATGAAGAAGCCTAAATCTGAATAATATTGAAATGCACGACTTCTCCAGGAAACTTTCTTTTCTCAATATGTGCTTCCTTAAATTGGAGCCCCAGTCCGAATTTGTGTATCAACAAAACATTCTAAAGGAAAAAAAAGCTCCTGCAACGAACGGGGGCCGTTGGGATTCGTGTGCGTACAGCAGTACCGTAGGTGGCACAAGATACGACACCCTCGACCAATTTTCAAAGCCCGGTTGCTTCCCACCACAAATTGTGGCGGTGCCGAAAATGGTGGTGTGGAAATTGTCTCCTCGAGAGCTGTCGGACAACTTCTCGCGGGGTTTACGCATCCTCTTCGTCGTGGAGTACATTAGTACATCGATACAAGGTGTGTGGTGTCCTATGTCACCCACGGTAGACCTGTACGTGTGCATACGTCATACACACGTTCCCCCACCGATCAATTTTCTTGTACATTTTGCCCGTGGCGCAGGTGTGTTTCGACGTGATCCCTCCCCACACACCGAAGAAGCAGCAATAACAAAGGTATCCACCACGAGCTATGTCTCGTGTGTGGTGATTGACACGAGCTTTGTCTAGTGTGCGGTGGTTAACACAGACCAAGAGGCTGTAAGACGCTCAGAAATTGCGAGCACGAGAGTCTGGCACAGCCTTAAAAAAATGTTTAAGTCGCGTCTGCTGGGATCAGTTTGGTTGTTTTTTGCCCCTGGGGCAGGTTTGGGGTACCGATCATCCCTCCCCACAAACCGAAGCAACAGCAGTGACAATGGCAATTGGGGCCACGATCTGTGCGTATGGTTCCCTTCCCCCGCCAGTGCTGTCTTGCCCCTCCCAGCGGTGTTGCGTGTCTGGCTGAGTGCTTCCTCTGTTCCAACTGCGTGACTGCGTGTGTGTGGTGTGGGAGATCTCCGATTTTTTTTACCTACATTTCCTCTACAACACCCCGGGGATGGGGGTGAGTATCTCCTATGGTATCTCCTAAGGTTTTTGGGTACAAATGCCGGTAAAGCACGGCCATCTCCCGTCGGAGCACGACCAAACCGGTGTAATGAAGAGTGCCCTGTTGTTCTTCCTCCTCACAAGCCCGCAGATCGTAAAGCGTTGCTCCATGGACCTCGTTCTGGTTGCAAAAGAGGGCATATTCAGGCAGCCGTAATTCAATCTTGGGCCCCTGGTATGTAGATAGAGCCTTTTGTTCCCTCTTGGGATGAAGGGAAAAAAGGTCGCGCTTCGCGCTCCAGCTCATTATTGTTGTCTAGAATACCCAACCGGTGCGTCCAACATCCATGTCAAAGCGAAGGTGTACCAGTGGCAAATAAGAAGGACGTCTTGAATTATGTGGGCCGCAGTAGTCTCGTTAATTGTGTAGTCTCATGGACACAACACGAGATAAGTTGCATAGACACCAGGTTTTGGTGCAGGGAATATGATGTACACGTCACACCTTTTTGCTTGGTTCTTAGTACCTTGAGAAATCGAGACTGGAGTTCTTTGGTTCTTATAGCAGCCTACCGGGGCCCCAGTATCCATCCCCGCGCAGAAATACAAACGATATTGTGGTTGAAAGTGTTTTTAGAGGAGACCACCATCCCGATGTAGTTTAAACTTCCCTGTTTATCGGCAAAACCGGGCACCATCTCCTTTGCCATAATGGAAGGACCTGCCATCAAAACTAACTATGGTCTCATACGTATCTCTGCTGCTTCTTCTCTCTCCCCCTTCCTTCCTTCCGCAGCCAATTTCGTTTGTTCAACTGCACTCTCGTGCTGTCGCCATCGCGGACGCCTTGACAGGGGCGGAAGGCCTCGGAAGCCAACGCCCGGCGACCCCAACCTTCACTGTTGCCATCCTTTGCGGGAAATCCGACATCGCCGAGATCTGCGCCGTTCTAGCTGTGATACTCGCTGGGGGATGTTTCGTTCCCATTGACGACAAGCTGCCTCTACCTCGTCTGTCCGAAGTTTTCAGAGACGCGCAGCCAGATGCGATAGTTACCACGCGGTCTTTTTTAGCCGGTGAAAGGGCGGCTGGTGGTAGCGGTATCCCCGCTGTCATCGAGCAGCAAGGGTGCCAAATTCTCCACCTCGAGGACAGTGGAAAACCAAGCGAATCCCGCGAGACGGTAGACACTTTTCGAGAGAGTAAGGCGCACGACGAGAACGGAGAGAGCGAGGAGAGTATCGGGAAGCATTCATGTGGAAAAAGGGTTCCGAGGTCCTCAGCATGTACGGCATCTACCGCTGCTCGCCATGCCAACGTCGTACCCGACGATGAAGGCCCTGTTGCGGACAAAGGGAATTCAAGCTTAGCAGGGCAAGCCTGTCCGGGCCCATTGGAAAACGACACGAGACCAGGTGCAGCCAGTGAAAGCAAGGGATTGGCTGACAGTGGCCTGTATGACAGAAAGGAGCTCCACCCGTGCCCTGTGCCTTGCGATGAAGAAGACTTGCTGTATATTTTGTACACTTCAGGGACCACTGGGCCTCAGAAGGGTGTTCGGGGCACTCGATCTGGAGCCGTAAATCGCATCCTTTTCGGGTGGAGCTTGTGCCCTTTCCGTGGCGACGGAGAGCTGGTCTGCAGGTGAACTTGAAGATTGTAGCGATTGGGAGGGCCAGCATGGGTATTCTGTCATCCCTCATACACGCGTATGTTCTAGTCGTGGCTTCCTCTCGGTGGGTGCGCCTGGTGGCATTTGCCTACACGGTTAGGCTGTTTTTGAACTTGCTGGGTTACTGCATTACACATGGGCCATATCGATAGACAACAAAGCCCGGGATCATCTTGAGGTATCCAACCTGCACCACATCTCTCACCTTGCATGGTCGTGTAGTGGTACATCTCGCACTCGTGCAGGTCGTCACCCTGTCCCCCGAATGAAAATCAAGGGTAGAGGTCTTCCAAAACGTTTTCGAACGATTCTCCCAACCTGCGTGCGTGATCTCAATGATTTGTTCGGAAATTGCAGGCGGACTCCTTCTTGCTTCGTGGATTTCGTGGCCGAGGTGTTTTGTCCACTCTTGGCTGGAGTTCCTTTGTTTCTCCCCACCCCCGGAGCTCACGCCGATCCGCTGCTGCTGGTCCCCGCTTTGGCCGAAGTCAAGGCTACCCGTATTACCTTGACGCCATCGTTGCTTGCGTCGATGCTTAGAACCACAAGTTCTGATACCGAGACGTTGCTGCCGGACGTGCATGTAAGACGTTTGGATTCAAGTTTATGACCTTGGAAAATTGAACACAATGAAGCCGGCAAGCTTCGCAGTTCCATATTTACCCCCGATCATAATGGTCGTGACCAATGGTCAGCATTGTGGCGTGCTTCCACGGCTTGAGCACGCGCTTTTAGTGGTTACAATACATCCCTACTTCCGGTATCGACGAGACCTCCATGATACTCGTTTCTTGCAAGGTTAAAGGTGGGCTAACATTAGACAGGCGACCGTACCGATTGGTGGCTGTCTTGTTGTCTGTTCTGTGTTCAGCTCGCGCTCATTTTCTACTTATTTCGCGTGCTGATATTTGCGGCATTCCTCTCCCTCACTGCTCGTCTGAACCTTAATTTTGTTTTTTCTAGACCTGGTTTATAAGTGGCGAAGCTCTCCACCCCGATCTTGCCCTCTTGTTCCGCCGACGGGCTGCACGGGGGGCACGGCTCATCAACCTTTACGGTAGCACTGAGGTATGGGGTAACTTTCATTTGTCGTTGACAATTCTCTAATCTAGCAGGTGGTGTGTTTCGGGGCTGCTCTGTCAGAGAATTAAAGAAATGCTGAGTCAAGCAAAAACACACGCGGACACCACCTAGCTGGCATGTTGCTCGACGTTGATCCACCGGACGTTTAGGTGTCTGGCGACGCGACATTTTGCACGCTGGATGACATCATTGATACGGAGAGAGGCTGCGCTGGTTTCAGGCCTTCGGGTGATATGGGCGTTTTGATCGGTAAGCCGCTTCCAGGCGTCCACATTTCCGTGGTGGGCACGGATTTGACTCCGGTCCCCATTGGCCAAGCGGGGGAGCTTTTGGTCGGAGGCGTGGGCGTCGCGCTTGGCTACCACCGCGCCCCCCAGGAGGCAGCCACTAAATTTTTGCACACCGTGGCGCTCAGCACTATGCGGGAGAGGGAAGACGTGGTACACATGCCTGGGTTGAAGCCTGGAAGCCGCGTGGTTCGCACCGGTGATCGTGTGGTCCAGCCCGTGGCGGACGGACCGTTGTTTTGGCTGGGAAAAATGGACGGCGAGGTATTAAAATGTCAATGCGGCCTCTTTGTTGCGATCAGCGAGAGGCCCTCACCCAGCGTTACTCCCCCCGCGTTGCCCTGTCGGTAGTCAAGGCAATGTTCTCGTCGCATACAGCAAATGCTGTGGTAACATCTCTGTCGTACGTTTCATACACGCTGGGGTTCAATCAGGCCGCCCCGCTATATGCATATGATCACACCCATACCCCGCCGTCCCTCTCTCTTTTTCTCAATGCCGTGCTTGGTAGTCCCTATTCGTCTATCTCTGATGAAATATTCCCCAAACTCTAGTCGCCTTCAATCGTATGGATTTCGATAGGTCTTCTTCTGGACATGAGCATCTATTCGCTCAACACCGTCAAGCGACCTCCAGCAAGACACCAGGCGAAAGAAATATCCGAGGCATGCTCCCAGAGACATCCCACCGTGGCAGCGACGGCTTGAAATGAGGGCCGTATTTGCGTTAAACACCAAGAAGACGCAAGGGTGTGAAATATATTGCTGTAGTTTACTAGATTCAGCCACGGTAGCACATATTACGCCGGCTACCAGGCGAATGGCCGCCCCCATACCTCCGCCGTCGCCTATCAACAACGCGTGGCAGCCACTGTGTATCGCGCTTGAGCTGGGTAAATAGAACGGCGACGTACCGCAAGAGGCGGAGAAATGTCACTGCCCCTAGACAGATTTTGAAAGATCTATTGCTCCACAACCAAGCTTGCACCAACACGACAAATTGTTCTAGAAACTTCTCGTCGGGGGCTTTCCGTACACGTATCGGGTTATTTCCACACCCACGACGTTGAAGAGCTGAAAGTCGTCTAGCGGAGTGTCATCTCTCAGCCTCTACGGTATGTAGGCAACTTGCGTAAGAAACAGAGTGCTCTCGAGGCAGCTCAGCTGGCACCCTGTCCCGCAGTCGAAACAATACGACATTGCTGATTTGACCAAAACACCGACCTTAATGGCACGTGATCATTTTTTGTTCTTCATGATCGTGATGGCCTTGGCGTGAAGGACACGTGTCGCGTGTGTGATACTTTCCCGACTTCACCCCGTCGTGCCAGGTGAAAGTGCGTGGTGTCCGCGTTTCGCCCGAGGCGGTGGAAGTAGTGGCATGCAGGGCTTCGGGGCTGCCCGTAGGAGCCTTTGCCGTGGTGTACGATCATGGGATGGACACTGACGGCAGCGCGGGGGGTGATTCCAGTGCGGTCACCAAGGCCGCAATCGCTACAAGATCTCCCGATCGTGGACGGCTCTGGGGTTTCTTTGAGCCAAACGGTGTACAAGTGAACAACGAAGGGCTGGCGAAGCTGCGGCTCCAGCTAGCCGCGGTACTGACTACGGCACAACTACCAGCAGTTCTGGTACCTGTCGTCGGGAGGTTTCCTTTGACCACCAGTGGGAAGGTAAGCTCAAGCTGATGTCTCTGTTTTGTGACATTTCGATTGTGCCACCTGCCAGAAAATCACTCCCTGCACAATTAGATGGGGAATCACAGTTTACATGAGGATTCCACATGTATGCTGCTGGCAGGTTGACAAGCGGGCGCTTTTGAGAGAACATTGGAAACAAGTAGAGGCACTCGGCGGACGACCAGTCGCAAGCGCAGAAGGAGTAGATGCATATCTGCCTTTCCCGACGGACGTCACAACCCAAAAAGTGGGAACCCTTGCTGCTGCCAGAGAGGCTGTCGCGCGGGCGATAGTCAGTGTCCTCCCCGACGCTCGGGCTTCTATCGCGTCCTGGTTAATAAACCTCGAGGAATCCGCCCCGGGGAGCTCTAACTGCTCGAATATGACGTTCGGTGAGTTAGGGGGCACGTCTCTCTTAGCCGTTGAAGCCGCCTGGCGAGCTCTCCGCAGCACAGGATGGACAATGGCGGGGTCAACTAATACACCAGTCCCAACGTCTTCGATGCTGACTGCCAACGATTTTCTTCGCGGCACGCTCGACGATGCAGCATCAACCCTTCACGATATTCTGGAAAAGGAAAGGCATGCGGAAGAGACGAAAAATTCTTCGGGGACGGCGATAGGCCTTGCCGCTGCAGGATTGGCAGCTACCGGCGCTGGACAACGCAAACCTCCCGTGCCTCCTGCCTGTCCTGGTTTGCTTTCGCCGGCGGTAGCGGATGCCTCTGCGGCGGGGTTTCAGAGTACATCTTCCCCAGGCCGAAAGAGGCAGCGGCTTGATTTTGAAAAGCGTGACCAGACGACGCACTCACGCTCATTTCTGGCGCTTGGTCGAGCTGCATCGGGCTTGCCTAAAACCGTCGCCTGCCTGGGCGAAGTAGGCGATCGAGTCGGCGATGGAAGCGGGCTAAAAGGGGCAAAAGCGGACCTTGAGGTTCGTTGGTCTTCGTGCCTTACGAAATGCATTGACGCTACTCCGCTCGTGTTCCTCCCCAAAAGCGAGAGGGAAATTGTCGGCCGATCTAGGACGGGAGGTGTCGACAATGCCGGCGGCATGGTGGCCGAAGCACCCTCGCAATTTGCCTCGCCCGAGAGCGTTGGTCCGTCAAGTTATTGTCCAAGCGTTGTAGGCACCCAGCGTTTGGGAGGGCGGGTGAAAGAAGCTGGAAAATCAACCACATGCGGCGATGCTAGAATTTCCACCTCGCATGTCTCGTCGGGGACCGTCTATATCGGGTCTCACTCGGGCGAGTTCCAGGCTCTGGATCTCGAAACTGGTGATCGTGAATGGTTGTTCACTGCCGGGGGTCGCATTGAGTCCGGGGCGGCCTGCTCCTGCGACGGGTCGACTATTTTCGTTGGATGTCACGATGGGCGCCTGTATGCAATAGACCGTCGCATGGGAGTTTTATCGTGGTCGTTCGAGACGGGCGATGCCATCAAGTGCACCCCCATTTGCATGCCCGAAGCGCCATCGTCGGATCTCACCAACCGAGGGGCGAGGAAGGAGGGGGAGCTGGTCGACTGGGGCACCGTGGTGTTCGGATCGCACGATGGAGTTCTGCGGAGTCTGTGGGAGGCTGATGGTGTACTCCGATGGAACTTCGATTGCGGTGGAGCTCTCTTTGCCTCTCCAGCGCACGATGCGGAGGCTCGCGTTGTTTACGCTGCAACGACGAAAGGGCGAGTGGTTGCCCTCGACAACTCCGCGTTGGTGGCATTCGCGGGAACCGAAGCAGCAGGTTCCGTCGATCACAACCGCAAACTTACCGGTTCCTCAACAACACAACCCACTCTCCTCTGGGATACGTACCTGCCGGCACCCGTCTTTTCTTCCCCTGCGGTGTGTAGTGCAAGTGGGACTGTTGTTCTTGGGTGCGTGGACGGGGGACTATACTGCGTTTCCTCTGTCGGAGAGCAGGTGTGGGTTTGTCGCCGAGGGGACAAGCCCGTGTTCTCTTCGCCTTGCATACTTCCACCCCCTTGCAAGGAGATGGGCGGGGATGTGAACAACGCAAGCGGAACGCGGGTCATCTGGGGATGCCACGATGGGTGAGCCTCTTAATTCATGTGTCAAGGCAATGATTTTGTGCGTGCCACCTCTTTGACGGCTTGTTGCGAACAGTTTCTATGGTTTTAGGTTCCAAGGTTACACACGTTTTTTCGTCTTCTTGAAGCTGCAGGCGTCTACAGGCATCTAGAGAAGTTGCAAAGCTTAAGTGTACTTGGTCTACACCCATTAACGTACGGTGATCTTTGCAGGGTGTCCACTTTGAATTTTTGCCGCTGCTCGTCCCGTACCCCCATGTGTCGCGGCTCTGTGTGTGCTTAACCCCAGCCATAAGTTGTCCGGGCGAAACTAATGTGTGTGCACGCTGGTGAAACGAAATCGCCCCAAAACTCCCATGCTCAATTTGTTGTACCTCACCCCTGCATTGTGTCTCACCCTACCGTTTCCTTTTACCTTGCTGCTGCTTGCTGCTGGTAGGGTCGTGCGTTGTCGGAGCGGCGTTGACCTGGCTTGGGAAACAGATGTTCGCCGAGGCCAGCCGGTGTTCTCTTCCCCATGCTTTGCAGCAGTAGCCTGCGAAGGGTGCGCTCTCCTTTGCCCTCTCGTGCTTGCTTGCTCCGTACCAGGCTTGATATCTGCTCTTTCTCTAGCTGACGGAGAGGTACTCGGCGAAATACAGTTGCCAGGAGAAATATTTTCGTCTGCCGTCGTTGCCGGGCCATCTGTTGTCGTGGGGTGCCGAGACAATCGCGTGTATGTTCTAGACATCCTGATGACGTGTCCGAAATGTGTCCAGACCAAGGCGGTTGCGACGGTTTGCTAATTCTTCCTCTTGATTGAGCTACTGCTGTTCGGGGGTGCGTGCAGCCGGCGGCGCCACGATCTTATTGCCTTTGCTGATGATGCTGCCCGTGAAAACATGCTGGGGTTTACCAAAAACGCGACATACTGCACGGCGTGCCAGTTCACTAAGCTAAGCTCATGGTTGTGGCGTGCACAGCGCGGGCTCATTCGGTGATGTATGGCCGATGAGCGTCCGTGCGGCTGAAGCTGCCCCGCCTCTCAATGATTGACCACTTTTTGCGTGCCTCGCCACGGGAGAATACTTTTCCGCTCGCGATGGCTGACGTCCGCGACTCGGTTACACACTGTTTCTCCATCAGAAAGCGATAGTTCCGTGCGTAGCACTGATGGACTTCTTTGCCGTCGACGAGGGAAAGGAGCAGCTGAATCCTTCTCGCGATAAACTAAGCACCGCAGAAGGAAGCGAGAAGTAGAAAGACTCCTGTGTGTAACCTCGGTTGGTGTGTCCAGAAATCTGACCGAAACTAAGTGTGAAAACCCGTTCATAGAAAACGTAGCAAGACAATAAAATTAAGGTTACACAACGACTAAAGAAAAGAAGAATTGCCGAACTGCAAATGGGGGGTGTTTCTGACGACGCGACTATCCCCAACAGACTATCATCATACATTTTGCGATGTATAGTATAGATTTTTGTGACAGAAAACAAGTGTCTTATGACGTCTGTGTTTGTTGCAGGTTTTTTTAGGAAGACAAGTTGGGATTCTTGCGACCGCAAGCCTCGCCAGAATCGAAAATCAATGGGTGGGGTGAAAGTAAAACACCTGCCTCCGATAGATAGATGTGATGAATGGTTGGTGTGTAAGTATTTTTTAGTCGTCGTTAGACTATGCATTGGGGTTTGGCAATAATTTATTTTTGAAATCAAACAAACCTGTCGCCCCGGTATCGTCGCAACCTTCTATAGTGGCCAGGTCAGGGGTTCGAATCCCGCCGGTGTAGACTAGTAAAAAAAGCGACATACATGTCTTGCTGGGAGTTTCTCTCGCCTCCTTTCAAGTCTAGTCTAAAAGTTGACAGGCTAACAGTCCTGGATAGGCTAGTCATATGCTTCAATGAATGAAGCGTTTGTGCGACCATCCAGTCTCTACAACTAATTCCGCGAGCAGCGTACAGCGTTATCTCCCCTGTTATTTTTATTGGGAAATAGACACAAGTGGGTATACCCACCCCTTTCTCGGACAAAAGTGGGTACTCGAAAATCCAGCGCGCGCGCACTCCATAGGCGCCCCCAAACGACTCAAAACCCCCTTCTGACACCTGGGCGACACAGCCAGGGACCATACACAGCACCGGCATCGTTTTTTCCCCACTTTTAGGCACACCTTTGGCCCTAATACCGCCGACGCGCACAAGGTCTCACCAGAGTGCCCACTTATGTCCGACATCGCGGTGGGTATACCCACCGGCGTCAACTAACTTTTTCATGTACCCACTTGTGTCTGTATTTTGACCCACTTTTGTCCAAATTGTTCCCACTTTTGTCCACTTACGGACGGCGGAAATCGAGCGGAAATCGACCTCCACGTCACCGCACGGCAGAACATCGAATAGCCTCGGAACGTCTCAGAACCTCCCAACACCGTATCCATGGCATCTTTCCTATCCATGGCTGCCGACTGCGGACTGACCACGGAGGAACATGTCAGAAACATGCCAGACCCCTTCGGTACCGGCACGGGATGATACCAGGCACGGGAAGATACCCGCGGCAAGCCCGGCAAGCAGCGCACTAACGGCACGCCACAAATAAATGCGTGACACACAACGGACAACACAACCAACGGGTCGCGCATACAGAACAAAAAGACGCGCAAACAGCAACAACACACACAAAAAAAACACCAACCACCACGACGAGTGCACACCGACTCGTCACGGCAACAGTAGGCCTGCCGCGGGTATCTTCCCGTGCCGGCACCGAAGGGGTCTGGCATGTTTCTGACATGTTCCGTGGTCGGTCCGCAGTCGGCAGCCATGGATAGGAAAGATGCCATGGATACGGTGTTGGGAGGTTCTGAGACGTTCCGAGGCTATTCGATGTTCTGCCGTGCGGTGACGTGGAGGTCGATTTCCGCTCGATTTCCGCCGTCCGTAAGTGGACAAAAGTGGGTACAATTTGGAAAAAGTGGGTCAAAATACAGACACAAGTGGGCATGAAAAAATTAGTTGACGCCGGTGGGTATACCCACCGCGATGTCGGACATAAGTGGGCACTCTGGTGAGGCCTTGCGCGTGTCGGCGGTATTAGGGCCAAAGGTGCGCCTAAAAGTGGGGAAAAAACGATGCCGGTGCTGTGTATGGTCCCTGGCTGGTCGCCCAGGTGTCAGAAGGGGGTTTTGAGTCGTTTTGGGGTCGCCTATGGAGTGCACACGCGCTGGATTTTCGAGTACCCACTTTTATCCGAGAAAGGGGTGGGTATACCCACTTGTGTCTATTTCCCTATTTTTATCTCTCTCTACAGTATCTGGGAAAAGAGTCGAAGAGATGTAGATTAGCAACGAATCCCATAGCATCAGCGAAGGCTACCTGTATTTCCGCGATTTCCCGAGGAGCACAGAGCGTTATCTCCTCTGCTGCTCTGGGGATAACAGGCTGAACAAGATGACAGTTTGGTGGCCGCCTTTGCATTTTTTTTTTTTGTCTTCACTTCAAATCAGCGCTCACAGCACTATAGTAGTGCCGTTTACTCCAACCCGTGGTCACCCCTCTCTACCCTCCCCTCCTGCGGTACTTTGCCTTCGATTTTTAATGCGAGAAGAGTTTAGCACTCTCTTCCCTCTGTGTACACACGAACCAGCGCTATCCACTAATAATGGGGCAGAAGCGGAAGCGAGAGAAAAACTCACTTTGCAAGAAAAAAAGCTCGCCTACACCGGGATTCGAACCCCCTGATCTGACCTCTAGAAGGTTGCGAGGATACCAACTACATAGACCACCGGGGCGATTTATCTGTGTATCGATGGTATGTACGGTAATTACATACAAAGGATGTGGCATCCGCACTGTTTGGCAGGTAGTACAGGCCATTCCATGTTGATGGATTCACCAGTCGTGCTTGTTTTGTTGGTATTGTAGGGTAGGAATATGGTGTCAGCGACAGACAACAATCAATAACGGATTGTGTGATTTGGAATGAATGTAGTTTGTGAGAGTTTTTTTTTTTTTCTTAATATGACACAACGAATCCATCTCTATCATAGAAAAGCGTCTGGGGTCTGAGACAGATTAGCAATGAATTCATAACGTCAGAAAGTACCTGTATGTCTACGGTTTCCCAGACAGCATATAGGGACATCTCCCCTGCGGGTAGCAGGCTCAACAAAACAGTTTGGTAGCTGTCTTGTGTGTCTCATATATGTTATGTTTGGGAAGGTGCAGAAGAAATGTGTCAGGTACTGGTCGGGTGTTTTGTGTGTGGCACCCTTTTAGTCGTAGGGCATGCAATCTCCCTCAGTTTTCAAACGTATTTTCAATGTGGTACGCGTATGTACCGGGTATGTATGTATATGTGCGGACACATTTCGGAGTATGTGCGGACACACGGGAGTGGTCTCACCATCTTCTTACCTTTTTGTGTAATTTCGTGTCGTTAGATGTGCAAATGGTACGGGAGAACATTCTTTCATCATTGCCTCCTGACGTGGTCGCCGATAGAGGCGTGTGGTTGAGGTTTCATCACCGACATGTGGGTGTGTGTTAAATGCAGTGGGTATGGTTACCTATCTCGCCCATGTGTAGGCAGAAGGTATGGCTACCTCTCCCATTAGTAGGCAACGTGGACCACAAGTAAAGACAGGGTCTATCATTTCATGTATGCTACCACATCATTTGTATTTGGCATGAGAGGAATAAGAGGTTTTTCTAGTTTGTAAGCAATTTTGACGGTGTATGGGCAGGGGGAGTACTCCCTGTGTCCGTGTTGTACCCAGGTGCAGGTGTTGTCGCGTCAGTTGTCTTTTATGGAAGTATATTCAGTGTGAGTGTTGAGTGTTGACGAAAAATGGCGGCGAAATTCGTACCGGTTCACACACGGAACGGCGTTCCCAACGCCGCAACACCTCACATAGACACGAGGAGACTATGGAATATGACAACTTCGCTCTTTATTGTCATATTCCATAGCGAGGAGACGGCCTGCGTGGCCAGAGAATTTGTGGGAGCTCTCCATTTTCAAGCATCAGAGCAGAGTCACGGTTGTGCTTGATGGAGCCCTGTTGTGTTCGTCGGATGCGGCGGCGGGTAGAAGACGGCCAAGCAAAATACTCGTTTACCCCCGTGCGTGCTGGCGATTCCTGACATGGTGTTATTTTTCAGCTGTGGTGCATGCGCGCCACATGACATTGTGCAAGATGACACCTCGCTTGAAACATTGGATCAACTCCAAGGGAACCCCGCCACCGACCGTGTGGAAAAGGTCATCAATTCCGTCGCGGTGGTCTCTTCTCCGGAAGGAGCACAGGAGGGCCGGAAAGCTTCGGCGACCGTCAACGGTTCGTACGGTCCACCACGAGAATCCAAAGCATTGGCCGACGTCAGCACTGTTCCCGATTCCAAGACGGCAGTCTCTCTTTTAGGAGGATCAATCTTCGAGGAAAACTCCAGAACAGGGCAGACTGCATCCACGGGAGCATCGACACGAAATTTTGACGGGGTTGCACTTGGTTCCTCAGCATTGCGTGGTTTGGGCGCGACAAGCCCTCACAGGAGTTGGAACAATGTGAGGCATTTACACTGCTGCTGTGCTGGACTGTAGACTTGTAGACTAATCGCTGACAGCAAGGGTGTGCCCATAGCGTAGGTATTTGGCCCAGGTTCCCCACTCTTGATGGCCACATCAACTCGCAACTGCACAAAACACATTAAATACACTGACTGGACACTTACAGAAGCAATCATAATTGTACAGCAAAAGAGAATGGCACACATGCAGATTTATCCCACACTACTGCTGTTTAACATCTACTGAGGTAATGCCGAAATACAACCCCAAATCTCTTTGTTTCATGCCGAAATCTCCAGCGAAGAAAGTTGACATTTAACTCTTCTTCCTAAAAGCACTACAACAGGAGACTGTCCATGTGCCGCGATCCCGTTTAGTGTAATTTTCCCTTATTTCCAACAATGCGAGCCGCCGCCAACGGAAGGTGCCACCAAACCATCGTATGTGGGTGGGCGTGGAGTGGACATCTGCTGCAAAGCTTCTTAAATTCCGCGAAGCAGTGGGCTTGGTCCTGGATTTGCAGCAACTTCTGCATAGTCGTTTGTGGATTTGGCTAGCCGTAGCTTCTCAATAAGCCCGAGAGGCTGTCAACGGATGCGCTTTAGTCGCGATCAACCTGAGGCATGATCGGTGACCGACCCAAAGAAGAGGTGTTCACTTGCACATCGCCACTACTCCTGGCAAGCAATCGCAATAATAGACCATAGGGCTGCGTGGAATTTCAGAACGCCGGATGTAGCAAAATAGCTGTCGTGGACACCTACTGTAGAGAGATGACTTTCAAATTAACTTGCTTTTCGAAGATGCGCGCGCCAGCAGCGATCAATGCAACTTTTCGGAAATCTGAGTTTGTGTGCAGGCGAGAAAAGAACTGCGATGGCATGAGGGGCAATGCAATGATGGTCATAAATCCACCACGTTCGCGGAATGTTCTCCATGGTCCCAAATCAAGTTTCATCTGTCCAGACCCCTGAATCAATGTTGAATTCCTTTGATTTGGTTGGCGGGTTGCCTCTTCGGCAATTACCCCACGAGTGCTGGAGAGTGGCCTCGGCATCGTTCCGTTGACCGCTGTAACATGATGTCTCAGTGCACTTTGGTTTGTTTCGGACAGCACCTTCAAGTAGTCTACGCCTGCGGCAAATTTCATTTTGATCGTACTGCAGAGTTTAACCAGTGACCTTGGTTCTCTTACGGGCCGATTTCAACACTACTGTTTTGCTTCCAAATTTACAAATGTGTCCGACGTTGCAGATTTCCAATTTGGAAGCAACTCGTTCCAAATGCTTCGGTGCCAGTAGTGTCTAAACTTCCAACTTTCAATATTTTTTTCCTCAGCCACAAATCGTATGATCTACGGATTTAGAAATTTGGAAATTTGGAAGCGGAGTAGCTGCTGTTTAAAACGGTTCCTAAGCTGGGCCGTTTTTTAATTGCTTCACGCATCTCATCACGACATTGTGTTGATCTTGTCTCTCTCCTTCAGCCCTTCCGGTACAGCCGGTATCGCGAGCAAGGCTTCTACCTCTGAGACCTCCGTTTTCACCTGCGATGCATGATTTCAGTTTAGTTGCGAGAACTGCTCAGCAGCCCACTTTCCTCACTCTTGTTGGAGAACTTGAATTCGCAAAAGAGTGCTCTCTATACTTTGTCGTTGTGAAAAGGGGGGGTCGTCCTCGACAGACGCTGGGGAGATGAGACCCTTTTGTACGGTCACCTGCACATCTTCTCGATGATGTTGTTGGGGAATTTGTTGTGTGTGATGGACAATAGCATAATCGTTCGGTTGTTCCATTGGTCCCCCGTGTTAGGATAAAGGTACCGGGTAGATGTCGGATTGTCTTTCAAGGCAACAACAACAACAACAACAACAACATTTTATGTCAAGTGTACCACGACAAATCGAGTTTTTCTTACTCGTTTTTCTCTTGTTCCCCTCTGCTCTTCTCCGCTCAGCTGAGTTCGTTTTCCGGAGCAGAAAAAAGCTCGGTTCCCAGAGAGCACCGCCATTTGGTGGCCCTAGCCGCGCTCTTACCTCAGCGCGTGATCGAGAATCTCGTGGTGCAACGGCGGATAGGGAAGCCCGGGAAGCCCCGCTATGCCACGGAATGCATGGACGCGGCCTTGCTGTTTGTTGATATCAGTGGCTATACAGCGTCGATGGAAATGTTCGCTCAACAGGGCGCTCAAGGCATTGAGAAGTTTTGGAAAATGTTCAACGCATACTTCTGCGACCTCTTGGATATCATTCAGGTAGTTTTCCTCCCTTTCGCCGCACTCCATCTTAGTTCCTATATGTGCGAGAAGATGTTTTTCAGTCCATGGAATTGTTCGCTCCGGACAATGATTGTGCGGCGGCTCCACGAATCCCTCTTCTGGGATTGTTCCATTTTGGCTTTACTGCTATAAGGTAGGTAATCGCGACAACGATGCCCTTCCATGGTCTTAATGGCCGTCGGCGATCGCGTGGTTTCGAAGAATAGTCTCACGGAAAGATCAGAGAGGGTCGTGCACTAGGCGAGGCCGTACGGCACACAACTACTGCATGAGGTGCCATTGGTAGAAGTTAGCTGATACTGATATTTTCGCCGGAAGCCAGGCGTAGATTGGACACCAACAGGAACTTTCAACTGTTTCCAACGCCACGTTATTTTCTCGAAGGAACACTCGGATTTGTTCCTCTACGGTATGTAAATATGACTCCTCGTGTGAAAACTCGCGGAACCAAACGCCTTGCAGGGTACCGGCGGAGATATAGATTGTTTCGCCGGGGATGCCATCCTCATTGTGTACGAGACAGAGAGGATATGGAAACGCACAGGCGAGAGCGTTCGGAAGTGCATCAACACCCTTGATGGCACCCAGCCCACAAAGCTTTGCTTGGCGACCATGGCCGCCGCGCAGTGCGGCGGCAGGCTCCTGAACAAACTTAGTCCCTACAACTTCTCGGACGGTGTTAACGAATCCACTCTAACACTACACGGGTCCATCGGAGTTGGGAGTTTGCGCACGGTCAACATCGGGGGTACCACGGCTCAGGTGAGTGAGGGGCACGGGGGCGCACAACAACCCTGGCTGAGGGGGGATCTCGGGTTCAACCTTAGAACTTGTTTTAAACCCAGTGCCGAGCTCGTGATTTGCCAGTGTCCCTCGGTGGTGAGATCTTGAACAGAGCGGGGGCTCGTAAGCGGTCGAAATCGCTTGTCACGTGCTTCGGTGACCATGCTAGACCCATCCCGCAAAAGGCGACGTACATAGAGCGGTTCATTCAGGTCGTCACCAAATCGATTTGGTTAGGGTCCTGAGTATGTGCGCCTTGATGTCCCTGGTTGTGGTTCTCTTTTTTTGTCCTTCTGCTAAAGGCGAAAAGACCCCGAAAGCAGTCGTGCAGTACGTCGTGCCTGACCTCTTAAGCTTGGTTGTCGGGTAGACGGCCCTTGTTTTCCCTACCTACAGACCCAGTTTCTTTCACTTGAAGGGCGCATTTCCTGTTTGTCAATCTTCGCCTCCATTGGCAGGACAGTAAGCAAGCGTTGTTTTATATATCTCAGGGATGACACTAATTTCTCTCTTTGTTCTAGAAATGAGGACATAAAAAATCAGGGCTGCAGATTTTGATCTAGAAGTTGTTGCTCGTCGCATCTAAAGCGCACAAATGTTCTCTACATCCCAAACTCCGTCACCTGTCCACGTTCACTACCCGTCAATGAAACGAATCTCTTCATATTCGTGGATGTTTAGGCGGGGAGTTCGTTTGCGACGTTTGTGTGCGGAGGCGTCTTCGAACAGCTGGCGATCGCGCACGACCTGTCAAGAAAGAACGAAGTCTGCCTTAGTGGCGAGGTGAGGGAGTTACAGCTATCTGGTTCACGGGAGAGGGTTTGATCCTGCGTTGCGGTCTAGCAGGATTGCCACGTCCGAACTGCTGAAGAGTCGGGATGGAGCACGTGTGAAGGCTGAACGAATAAACAGTGGAAGGATGGAGCTCGAAAGGTTGTCCTGTACATATTTTCGCGTACCACATCACGACCAGCACCGCGCCTCGAGGCCAACAACTCGAAATAGTTTCCTTGGTATCTCCCTCCGGCGACCCTCTATTTCTCTCTCCGGTTGTCCTTTGTCCGAGCCACAAACCGTTCCTAGGCATCGATTGGCAATATCCGAGAGTGCCCAGGAGCGAACATGTTCTCAGGACAAAGTGGCAGACGATGCATCGTCTCGACCCTCTCTTCACAGGCTGCTTGTGCCCGTTGACAGGGGGCACGCCGTGCTTGTGTGCGAGGCGAAAAAAATGCTCTGTGCCTGTATGGCATCTTGAACCACCTTCATAGCATGCTTAGGGGAGATGGGAAACTGGTTTTTGGAATGATTTTGTTGTTCCTTGGTGTTCCTTGGTGGCAGGCGGTTGCGTTGACCGGCTACTGGCTAGACCTATGGGATCACCCCGAGCACGAAACGTGTAAAGTGCTAAAGGGGATCAAAGAATTTGGTGATGGAAAGCAGCAGCAGCAGCAGCAGCAGCAACAGCAACAGCCTGAATCGGGGCCTCCTGAGACTCAGGCATCAACCTCAGCGGCGGAGGAAGCTAAGCCTCCTGGAGTCTTGCAAGGGCTCAACCCTGCCAAGGTGATTGGTTGGTACACGTGTGTCGCGTCGTTTGACCCCGCAGGTGCGTTCCTGGAAGCCCACCTGGGAGACTTAAGCCCCAATGTTAGGTATTTAGTGGAAAGAATTGTAAGGGATGACAACTCTAGTTTGCGTGCGGTATGAAAGATACGATGACACCGAAGTAGAGCATCTTGCCAGAGAGAAGAATAACCAACAATATTCGGAAATTGCCTGAAGGTGTGTTTTGGTACGTCTGAATTGAGTACTCCATTGTACTTTATATGACCGGTCGCCCCGGTAGTCTAGTCGGTATCCTCGAAAATCTTCCGGTGGTCATGGTCAGGGGATCGAATCTCGGCGCAAGGGAGCTTTTCTTGCAAAGTGAGTTTTTGTCTCGCTTTGTTCCTGGCGTGGGTGGAAAGCGCTGGTTCGTGCGTGCACAGAGGGAATAGAGTGTGCTCCACTCTTCTCGCATGAAAAACCGAAGGCAAACTACCGCAGGAGGGGTGGGTAGGGGGGAACCCTTCTGTGAGGCCACGGGTTGGAGTAGAACGGCACAAGTGCTGTGAGCGCTGATTTGAGATAAAGACAAACAAACACAATAAAATTGTATGTGGAAGAACATAACGTGTACCTCGCGCCGCGCCTTGGTCGTTAAGAGGAAAAACGTCTGCGCTCGCAAAACTCGTCATGTTTTAGAGTGACGAGAGAAAACACACCGCTCGCTCGCCACCTTCATGACCATGTACACGTTTGCCCCGTCAACTTCCGGGGTTTGTTTATCCGCGAAATAGGCTACGATGCCTAGCTTGTACACCAGTGTTTCAAAGGACACTAACGTGTGCACGAGACTGAATATGACCGCCCCTGAGTACGACGGGCTGACAGAAGACCTAAAGAGTTTCATCCCAAGCTCGGTTCTTGACAAAATGGAGAGCGTTCGAGGGGACGCGGCGAGCGGGATCGCCTTGGGAGAGCTCCGACAGGTGGACACTACGACAGCTTTGCACTACAAATTTTCCTATCGCGTGAACATGCACAAGTTTACTTACTACAAAGTAGAAGCTTCTCTCGATGTTTCATGCTTATGGTTCGTTGCAGGTGCGCTGTTGCGGGTGCGTAATGTTGCGGGATAAGTCGTGGTGCATGATAAGAATGGACCGTAGAAGTAAGATGCAGAGGCGCATGAGGCATTGAGGTCTTTCCTGGGTGTGCCCTGGCACAGAATTTCACGACCTCACCGGGACAAGGTCTTTTTCAATGATCGGCAACATACCGATCCTGTAGACCATCGCCTGCCAGTTGATCGAACGCGGCATCCTGACTCCCGACCAAGAGGCTTACGTTTGTTGGTGTTCACGCTTGCACTCACTCTCATGTTTGCTTGGTCCTGACGCAACTGATCAAAAGCGAGCTACAGAGTGATGTCTGTGTTGTCAACGTGTTCAGGTGCGGATCATGTGGGAACAAAAAAAATGAAACGGACCCGCCAAACATTTCAGGGGTCGGATCCGACCCCTGAAATGCTGCGGACGTACTTTTCACTGTTTTGGGTTTTGAAGGAATGGTTGGTGGCATGGAACTACAGAGATATGTCTCGCAGGAATCCAAATCCGGACTATTTCCCGTTGGGGAATTATTTCCCAGAAAGAATCAAAGCAATAACTTTATTAGTCGCAACGGCTTTCAGCAAAACAGTAATATCTCTATCCATGGTTGTTGGAGTTCCGGAAAAAACGTTTTCTCAATGATCAAGATCGCCTGTTAAATTTTGATGTCTCCCGTTCAGGGCACGGTTGGGTTCGTGAAATTCGATATCAAGGACATCAACAGCAGCGCTTGCGCCAATCCGGAAGACGGTATCAAGGAAGTGGCTCAGGTGGCGATGATGGGCTTTCGAGAAGTCCTGATTGCCGGAGGCTACGTGAACAAGGTGACACATGGTTGGAGCTATACTCCCGACCTTGGTTTGGATGTCGCCGCACGAATCATGGACGAAATCACACTTGTGTTCTTGAACTCTGCAAGGGACGTGAATTGTCTCGCAAACGTATTTTGTAGTATCTCTAACGCCAACTTTGCGGAGAGTTTCCTCCCGAAAGCCTGGCGGCTGCAAGATTCTCTTTGGTTCAACAGTATGTCTCAGCTAGTCGCTAGTTTGACCTGTGTGGATCGAATATCGTGCGATGGAAGACTCGTGAGAAGTTTTTTTTTTTTTACCTGATATCCATCCTCGCCCATTAACTAGCGCATTGCCACATGCATACCAAACCCCAAACTGCAACCCGACACAAAATTTCATTCTCAGGCTCCTCGGTGCTCGCTTTGTGCTAGTGAAGTCTCTCTCCACAATAGGTCATGCAAGCGTCGTCATCGAGAAACATCGTCAACAATCAACAAGCAAACGGTATTTCTCGTGTATCGCCTGCAAAGTGTAGGGTCTCAACTACCGTTTGGTGCTATGTCATTTTTTCGGCTACAGGTTATAATGGACGAAAAAGGTGAGCGTCCCGTACACTACCGTCGACTCGGACGTCTTCCGCATTGTTTCGGTCGCGTGACGACCACGTGACAGGTACACCGGGTGACGCAAGAGGATCGACCGCGGGAAGAACAAGGATGAGTTTTTGGTGCAGGAGAATATGCATTCTGTCGACGTTGGGCCCCGGGGGGGGGGGGGGGGGGGTGTACTCATAGTCGTGCATGCCGTAGTCGTTTGACCATTGACCTCGCATCCCTACAAAGCCGGGACGGAGCACGCCGGGTTCTCACCGGACCAGGCTCTCACATCACCAAGCGCAAAGCGCCGTGAGGTATTTGGCGAGTCGCATGAAGGGTGAGCTGCATCCTGCTAAGGGTGTTCGGCATCTTGTGCTTACTTCCCTGCGTACGGATGACAGCTACGTATGACTTAATTTATTTTCTGGTGCTTTCACTTCCAGAGACAGTTGTAAGCACTGTGTAACTGCCTCGAGGAAGCTTGACCATTTTAACACAACGTGGTGCGATCATCCCCCGTTGCGCGGAGTGAGGGTTCTCGACCCCGCACAACATGATCAACTCGACCACCATTATGGTTACCGCCAAAAAAAAAACGAGGTAAAAAAAAAAAACGGTAACCTGGTTGTCGAGTTCACGAAGTGAATTGGCTTGTTTTACAACGTCGTTGCCAAGCGACGAAAACCCAATCCCGATGGCAAACACCGAGTGGGGGGCTTGTTTTACAACGTCGTTGCCAAGCGACGAAAACCCAAACCCCGATGGCAAACACCGGGGGGTGCGGTACCAACGGGGGCGGGTTTATTGCAACGAGGTGGGCAGAAGGTGGGGGGCAGGCGGCGGAACAACTACCTTTAGTGACGTTGAAAGGCCGCATGTGGTTTCCTGAAGCGGTTGGTTCTCAGTTAAAGGTTGTCTCGGCTACAGACCTACGAGTACTATGAGGCCTTGAGATCAAGCACAACGTGGCCTATTTCATTTGGCGCAGGGCTCGTTCTGTTGTACGCTTTCGGAACACCCGGGTGCTCCTATGAGTACAACAACCTCCATGCGATCCGAGTGGCGCTCATGATCGTTATGTCCTCCGATGAGCGGTTCAAGAGGAAGACTGGTGTCGGGATCGCCACGGGTCACATGTGCACGGGAATCATCGGAAAGCCGAACTTCAGGTGAGGGTTAGAGGCCCTGAAAAAAGCTGCGGTGTACCTTGTGTTGTCGGCCTCGTGGTTGTGGCCGTGCATTCCCGTGTGAGGGGCCACGCACACACGGGCCACCTTACGGTCCACCTTGTAATCGCCCATGCACACACACCGCAACCTTCACCAAACCTCAGGTCAGAGTATGCCCTAGCCGGGGACGTGGTCAACCTGGCGGCGAGGCTTGCCGCCGCATCGGAGAAGGGAGAAAACGGCGTCCTCTGTGACGAAGCAACGCTACAGTCTCTGACCGGCGAGGTATGCAAGGGCCGGCGATACCCATGACCACGGGATGCATACAGTCGAGGTCCCTGTTTAGTGCCGGGGTGTGCGCAGAAAATTCACCGGCACTCTACCGGGCACCGGCACTATAGTTCAGAATGCCTGAATAGTGCCAAAGCGGCACTATTCAGGGTCTGAGAATCTGTCAACAGTTCCGGTCTGGCACTATTAACGAGAACTTCTGTGTGATTTCAGTACAGCGCTTTGCGAGGCCAACAGAGTACCATATTTAACGTAAATGGTCAGAACATGGAATGGGCGGCGCGGGCAGACTGTTGTGCCACGATAGGAATGGTTGATAACCTGTCGAACACACAGATTTTGCTGTAGAAAGTTAACTCGGCGGGACAGACACGCACAACTTCACAAGACTATCGCAAAGAACACACTTACGAAGTACAATATACCTCACAGCTGTGGCATTGGTCTTGCAAGGATCAAACCATTCCGGGCAAGCTCAACTACTCGACAGCGAAAGAAAGATGGTCACTCAGGCACCCGATGCATCTTTGGCGGTAATAATTTATGTTTGTGAAGCTCCAGTGCATACACTCCTACCGTAGACGAAAGGAAGCAAGACCTCACTTCTTCTTGCGCTCCTTCGATGTAGCGAGAGCAGGGAGAAAAACGTGTGTGTTATTATTATTAGCTCAAATGATGTGTGTGTGTTTTTATTTTTAGCATCGACCGCGCTCACCGGCTGACCAATGAAAAGACGTCAGTCTCAGTGCGGCTGAAAATGATGTGTGTGGGTTTATTCTTAACATCGACCGCGCTCACCGGCTGACCAATGAAAAGACCTCAGTCTCAGTGCGGCTGAAAATAATGTGTGTGGGTTTATTATTAGCATCGACCGCGCTCACCGGCTGACCAATGAAAAGACGTCAGTCTTAGTGCGGTTGAAAACACAAAACACTTATATGTGCCATGAACTGGGACCCCGTGAGGGGGCAGCATGGGGGAGGCTAAACTACCCTCCGGATCAAAGACAGAAACGGTAGCAACAGAAGATACTGCACGCGTCTACCAACTGTGTGTGATTATTACTGTGGCCGCAATGATCGCGCAAACCGACTGGCCGATGAAAAGACGCGGTCGTCAGTCTCAGTGTGGAAAGAGGAAATTGTTAATGCTACCAAAACCCGTGATCTGGGACCCCGATGGTTTTTTTTTTTACTAGCATCGACCCCGTGTGTGCGGCGGGTTTATTTTATTTGTGTGTGTTTTCTTACTTAGGATTGACCGCGCTAACCGGCTGACCAATGAAAATACGTCAGAGTCAGAGTGCGGTTGTTAAGCTACTCTCCGCACTAACGCTAGACTAACGCTAGAAACGGTAGCAATAGAGGAAACTGCACGTGTCTGCCAAGGCTGCCGCTTTATACGCGCGTTCCTCTCGGAGTGCTTTTCACTGTGCTTTTTTTTCACCACCACTCTCGTCGCCAGTTATTGCAACTATTATTGGCGGACCCTCAACGTGTGTGTTTGTGTATATTTACACTCTAACTGGCTGAACAATGGAAATAAATAGAAGTGCTACGCCAGTCAGTCTCAGTCGGCTGGAAACAGAAAATGTTTCTCAAGGCCAAGTTCGGGACTCCATGAGGTGTGTGCGTGCTTGAACCGGCACTATTGTGGGGTTCAGTGGGGCCCAAACCGGCACTATAGTGGGCAGCTCTGAATAGTGCCGGTCTGGCACTATTCAGGGTGGGTTCTTTGCGCCGAGATTTGACCGGCACTATACCGGCAACCGGCACCATTCAACCGGCACCATTCAACCGGCACTAAACAGGGACCTCTACTGCTGTACCGCATTTCGCCCCGACCTGGGTCGACAACGTAGGGGGGGTGTACTCATAGCCGTGCATGGCGTAGTCGTTAGACCATTGACCTCGCATCCCTCCAAAGCGGGGACGGAGCACGCCGGGTTCTCAACGGACCAGGCTCTCACATCACCAAGCGCGAAGCGCCGTGAGGTGTTCGGCGAGTCTCATGAGAATTGTGCTGCATCCTGCTAAGGGTGTTCGGCATCTTGTGCTTTCTTTCTTACGTACGGATGACAGCTGCGTATGACTTAGTTTATTTTCTGGTGCTTTCACTTCCAGAAACAGTTGTAAGCACTGTGTAACTGCGTCGAGGGTGCTCGACCAATTCAACACAACGTGGTGCGATTATTCCCTTTTGCGCGGAGTGACGGCTCTCGACCCCGCACAACATAACCTACTCGACCACCATTCGTGGTTACCGCAAAAAGCAACCAAAGGCAAAAAAAAGCGGTAACCTGGTTGCCGAGCTCACGAAGTGATCGTCTTGTTTTACAACATCGCTGCCAAGCGACGAAAACCCAACCCCGATGGCAAACACCGGGGGGGGCGGCTTGTTTTACAACGTCGTTGCCAATCGACGAAAACCCAACCCCGATGGCAAACAACGGGGGGAGGGCGACCAACGTCTCGGAGGGGGGGGTTCTTTTGAGGTCGAGGGATGGGGTGGGATTAACTTTGTAGAGTCCCGGATGGAACATACAATGGTTTGTTTTTCAAAGAACCAGGTATAGAATGGCTGCTTGTACGCGTAGCCGTACCCGACCCCGGGTATTTCAACAAGGGCGAATCCGGTACAAGAAGCTTTTCCCGTGGGTTTGCCAGCCCTTTCCGTAGTGTCGAGTAAGTGTACAACCTTTCCAAAGGGTCGGATACATGCATACCCAGCGTAATTCACCCGTACCTCTTACCGTACACAACGTTTGGAACTTACCAAAACGTAATAACCTGAAAGAGTGGAAATGGTGAGATGGGGTACAAAATATTCAATCGCTATGGGTACAGTTCCCAGTGCTATTTAGTGTGTCCTTGCCCGTCTTAACCCTAGAGGGTGTGGTTTTTCTTGACCCTGGCAGGAATCGATTCACCACGAAGCGATGATCGGGATTGAGGTTATCAGCGTGGGATCTATGAGACCCAAGGGGAAGAGCTACGACATCAACGTATTTCAGGTTAGTCGACTAAACGACCAAGGATGTATTGAACATCAGCAGGTTTTTGGACTTGACCGCATAACGGCACCTTGTTGAGGTGCGCCTCGAAACCTGGGTTAGCGCGACTCTTGCCCCATCACCGTTACCCGAATGCTCAGGTTTTCTGAAGGTTGAGCCCTGTTCCACCACTCTCTTGCTAGGCCAGTGGCCCGTTGTGTCACCGTACGCCGCAACTTGTTACATCGTACCTTGTTCTGTATGGGGACTCTCCTACCACCATGGCACAGCATGCAAGATACAACTGATCCGCTCGTGACATTTCGGCTTGGTGACTAAGACTTGTGCTTGCCTGAGGCGACGTCTCGAATATTCGACCACACAAGCAACCAATCACTGATGTATAAGGTCTCGCTACCCTTAGAGTAGTAATCTAGACAAATCTTCTCTCCCGCATCCGCACCTTCAACTGTCGTTTTATTCGTTGGGATAAACTTAGACGACAAACCGTCCGACGACTGGCTGGTGAATCAGGAGAAAATCGACTCAACAGTTAGTGCCTTCAAGTTCCCAACAAAGCTGCCGTAATCGTGACATACACTCCGCTTCTCACCTTCTCACCTTTCCCACCCCGCGCGCTCTGCTCGCGGTAAACGCTGGATGTAAAACTCATGCAATTGCACGGTCGTTGTCAGCTAAACAACGTTCGAGATACTCGTCGAGAGCACCTGAAACGGAAAGAGCTCGAGAAAACTGGAAAGACCCTTGCGGTTGTGCCGAGACGTAGTATCAAGTTCGTCCCCGTCGAGAGCAGGGCCCAACCTCTGGAACAGGTGATGCTCATCCTTTTCGACTACTGCTCAGGGGTGCTTATCTCGCGTCTCTCAGTTTTAGGACATGGCACTGCTGTATTTTGTGGCAAACCGTCGTCCTTTGTCGTGCCTTCTCGAGACTCCCTTCTCCAAATGGAGAGCTGCAGATCGATCAAAGACCCCCTAGACTGGGTTCTGGCGAGTCCCGACTCTCCAAGTAGGGTAGGCGAACACCATAGGAACTTATGCATATGATAGGAGTGTTTATTGCTGTCCATCTCTAGACTGGGTCTGACACCCTGACTCACGAGAGGTTTGCGTGCGACAGGGAGAAGAACGGGCACGGGGCTAACCAAACGTTGTTGTCGTTAAGGCAATTTATCCATCGCCTCTGCGTGTGTAGGCATAACCTAGAGTGTGACCCATCCCGACTTTTGGCGTGCACGTTGGCCGACATATCGGCCGGTGCGCTAGACGATTCCTACCCAGAGAACGCGGTGGTGTTGTGAAGAAAAGATTGTTTGGCGGACAAACTTGATGCGGTCCGCCAATGCTTGTATGTGTCTCCACCTCCCGTTCATTAGGTTTCACATTGACCGCAACGCTCATTTTCGTTGGTGCTCTGGGCCAGATTCGCACCTTCGTTAAAAGGTGCAGCTCTGGGGAAATCAATTGCGTCTACCTGGAATCCGACGGTGGTCTTGGCAAGAGCGAGCTCGTCGCAGCGTTCACCAATGACCCGGGGATTAAGAGGGCATGCCACACCGTATTGGAAACGACGAGAGGCGAAAACGTCAGTATCAAGGGGCGAGATACTCACGTCGTGAAGATGCAGGTTTGTCCGGAAGAAGAGTTCGCAACCCAAGCACTGGTAGATGAATGTACATCTTCCCGGCGAGACGCACTCGTTTGTCGGAAATTGGAAAGGCAGTAGCTGTATCCCAAGGTGTGTCGAGTCGTCGTCGCCGTTGTTGTTGTTGTTGTTGTTGTTCTCGGTGGTGGGTTTCGCATGCCTTGGCGTTTCAGAAATGGGCTTGACCTTTCGCCCGCACTTCAATGCTTCGCACTGCGAGTAACCTGTTGTTTGCGATGAAGAGTAAGGCAACTGGGTAGTATTCCAGAAAACTCGTTGATAAGCTCGCGAGAGTGCGCCCTCACTTATCATCCGGGTTGTCAGTCTTAGAAAGTACCGCATTACCATACCATTGAACGGCGTTCATTGGTACAACAACACAACGGTACGGCAGAACAGCAGGTGCTGTAGTTGTAGACACTACCAGTGCAGCCTTGGTTTCACCTGAAAATTATTCTTGGTCCGTCACAACATTGGTCGCTTGATCGCTCGATCTCTGCTGCCTGCTGCTACCGATCAGCCGTATTCCAGCGCCTATTTGAAGACACACCCCACACGCGCCTTTGGAAAACCTTTTACATCAGGCCTGAAGAATTTGCCTCGAACCACCTGTCTGCGGTTCGACGTAGCTGGGTTTCTCCGCCTTTGATTGTCTCATGTCGCAGGGAGCGCACTTGGAGCAATCGACCCCGTATCACGTCTTGTCCGGGCTTACTGCCGCTCTCATGGCCATAATCGTCGAGCCGGATTGGAGGGGCCTTATCGACATGACGGAATTTGCTGCTGCGATGCCCACCGAGGTCAGTGCAGCGGACTCATTCCAGAGTAGAACTCGTGCAGGGCATGTCAAAGAGAAATGCAGTCTTGCAAAAGGAATATATGGTGAGAACCACTGAAAAGGCTGTAGTGCAATGTTTCATGGGTGCACGCTTTTCAACAGAAGAGAGGACGCAAACCGGGCCAGCATACATTTCTCGTACGGGTGCCTTCATAAAAAGTGTTTATTACTCCTATTTCAGAAGACTGCGGCCTTGAACGGCACAAACTTGGTCAAGAAATCATTGACAACGCCCGTATGGTCCCTTCCCGTGGCGGCCGGTGGTCCCACGTAAGTCGCGTCGTTGCAGTTTTTTTTATTTATAGAACTAGGCCCGCATAGTGTTGAGACTCACCCCCAACGTTCTTTTATTTTTGTGGGCATGGTCTGGAGCATGCCGAAAATGCAGCCTCGAAGTCCTGCGACAAATGGGAGTGTCGGAAGCACCAGCATACTCTTCATCCCGCTGGATTTTGCCCTCCGCTATCCTAGAGCTAGTTGTAGCACTGGTGTAGCGCTCCGCACCGTTCGTGCCGCCTCCGATGGGTATGATCTCGTCCACCGCCGTTCCCGCGAGAGATTGGCTCAACGTGCCTACTACCCGAAAGAGGTGCATTGTGAAGGTGTGAGGCAGCCTCTGCAGCGCGCAAATGCGACTGCAGGGTTGCCTCATGCCGATAAGCCCTCACCTGGCGCCACTACGCGGAAAATATACCCCTTGGACAGGTTCGACCGATAGGCTGGGCCGCGGAGATCTACTCCGTAACCACGTGGGATGCAAAGTGCGCGGGCATTCCACAACTGCGACTACCTCCACCGCGTGGCTCGAACGCGTCAAAGTCTTCCCCCAAATGCAAACCAAATTTAGCCCCCTGGATTGCGGCAGACGTGTGAACAACATCTCTAGTAGGCACGATACGCTCCGTGGTCGTAGGAGCAAGTTGCGTTGAATTCGTCAACTTGCTGCCGCCTCGCAAGCACCCGACCATGCACTCAAGCCGGGCACGGGCCGCACCTTGTCCACGATAGGGTTGACACGGAGCAACAGTTCCCATGCGCGACCCCTCCGCGCACGATAGATCATCGGGGGTAAAAACCCGGACCAAATCCAGCGTTAACCCCGCTCCTCGCGGCGTAGCACGAAACAATCTTGTAGAGAGGGCTGCAAAGATCGTGGAATTGCGGTCCGGTTGGGCCGTAGGTAGTACCACCGCGGCCGGCGGAGCTGGCGAACGACAGCATTGACCCCGTTGTAGCTCCATCACTTGTGCAAACCTTTCAAGTTGGTAACGATAGCTTCTGAAGGCTTTTCTTGTGAAGATCCAGCGTTTGTGATTTGCGGCTTGATAAGGTGAAGATGGGTGGCAGTCGCTTGGATTTGATGTGTTCGTAGTTACACGGAGCTCCAGCCTATCCGACCCATGCGCCCCCCGTCGAAGAACTGGCCGTGTGTTTGGCTTGATCCTAGACTCCACACAACCCAAGGCAGCTTATGAGCAAAAATGAATATGTTCCACACCCCATTCTCAGGGGAAGTCAGTACCAGTACACCATTGGTTAAGCCAAGGTGCTACTCCGACCCTAACCCCATGGGGTACTTCAATGTAGGCTATCGTCCAACGTCTGCGCCACCTACTGTACCTCCCGCCAAACTCCAACCCCCCCCTGCACCAATGATCCACGGTACCTCCCTTCAGGTACATCGATACTTGGAACTCCTGAGGTACCTTCGCATACCGATGTCCAAAGGAGTGAAAAGCGATACCAGAAGAAGTACGGATGCTGGAGGGGTGAAGGGGTCGTTACGTCGACAGAGGAGGAACTCTTCATCAGCCGGTCGGAGCGTGTCCACGCTTCAGACGTTCAAGGTAAGGTGGGAGGTTTCCCTTGGGGTACTAATAGTCGTGCATGCCGTAGCCGTTAGACCATTGACCTCGCACCCCTACAAAGCCGGGACGGAGCACGCCGGGTTCTCCCTGGATCAGGTTCTCACATCACCAAGCGCGAAGGGCAGTGAGAAATTTGGCGGTTCGCATGGAGGGTGCGCTGCATCCTGCTAGGGGTGTTCGGTGTCTTTTTGCTTACTTCCTTGCATGCGAATGACGGCTGCGAATGACTTGAGCTCTTTTCTGGTGTTTTCAACCCCAGAGACAGTTATACGCGCTGTGTAAGACCCCGATTTATGGGAACAAAATCTTGTCGATAAATCTTGATCTTGGCCAAGATCTGCCAGTTTCACGATTTATGGGAGCGAAATCTTCCGATATATCTTGGCTAAGATTTCTCGAGGCCCGAAATCTGCCCTTTCGAACAAATCTTGACCCAAGATCTGTCAAAACGAGCCTTCCGACAAATCTTGAGGCGGCGTAACAAATCTTGCCTCAGTGCGGCGCGATCACCGAAGGTCAGTCAACCTAATCGTCCATAACGCCATGAAATCTGCACGTGGCACACTCGCAAGGGTCTCTAACGCACCCTGGCGTCACTGTGTCGGCGCCACGGGCGCCGACAGCGAACGACAACAACCAAGGCGCGCGAAAAAAATGCGTATTTGCCCTGGCTCGTTCCACGTGCGTCATCACCAGTCTGTGGAGCGACCGTTCAAAGAGTACTTTATTTTGAAGTAGAAAAATAGAGCAGGAGGAACGTTTTGCCAACACTGCTCTGTCGTGTGCGACGCTTCTATCTCTTCATCGAATCACCCCACACCCAACCCGTTTGCACCCGAGCCAAATCCGTGCGTGCAGATGACAGCGCCGGAGGTTTGACCTCGGTACGCCTGCTACATCGTGAGATACGTTCATGGGTGTCATCGGCTTCGGGTTGATGCACTTTCTTGTCAGTTGGACAGCAATGGAACAGTTTTGTTTCTCCGCTTGACATGAGCTCGTGGGAAACGGATTCAATTTTGCACCCCAGGTAGGCGCCCATCGCTAGTATCCACCCACAGTGTTGAGGCAATACAGCTGGGGGAGGGATACCCCTTCTACAACTGCGTCATGCTCACTTTTCGCCACACCTTGGCATTTCCTGTGGACCAAGTGGCCGTTGTGCCTTTTTCAACTCCAAGCAGAAGAGAGGAACAACACGCCGCTTTTTCAACATTCAAGATATTTCCCCCATAAATCGCGATACTGCAAATCTTCGCGGAGATATATTGTAAGCAAATCTTGGGTCAAAATCCCGAGATATAATTGCAAGATTATGTTTCCATAAAGAAGGGTCTAACTGCATCGAGAGTGCTTGACCAATTTACCACCACGTGGTGCGATCATCCCCTTTGCCCGGAGTGAAGATTCTCGACCCCGCACAACATAACCTACTCGACAACCATTCATGGTTACCCCAAAAAAAAAACAGAGGGAAAATAAAAAGCGGTAACCTTGCTGTCGAACTCATGAAACGACAGGTGTGTTTTACAACGTCGTTGCCAAGTGACGACAACCCAACCCCGAAAACTGTTGTGCAGGGGGGGTGTCCTCATAGTCGTGCATGCCGTAGTCGTTAGCCCATTGACCTCGCATCCCCACAAAGCCGGGACGGAGCACGCCTGGTTCCCACCGGACCAGGCTCTCACATCACCAAGCGCGAAGCGCCGTGAGGTATTCGGCGGGTCGCATGGAGGGTGCGCTGTATCCTGCTAAGGCTGTCCGGCATCTTGTGCTTATTTCTTTGCAACGGGTGACAGCTGCGAATGACTGAATTTAGTGTCTGGTGCTTCCACTTTCAGAGACAGCTATAAGCACTGTGTAACTGTCTCAACCGTGCTTGACCAATTTAACACAACGTGATACGATCATCCCCTTTGCGCGGAGCGAGCGGGCGGGGGGGTGTACCCATAGTCGTGCATGCCGTAGTCGTTAGACCATTGACCTCGCATCCCTGCAACGCCGGGACGGAGCACGCCTGGTTCTCACCGGACCAGGCTCTCACATCACCAAGCGCGAAGCGCCGTGTGGTATTCGGCGAGTCTCTTGAAGGGTGCACTGCATCCTGCTAAAAGGGTGTTCGGCATCTTGAGCTTACTTCCTTGCGTACGGATGACTTACTTCCTTGCGTACGGATGACAGCTGCGTGTGACTTAATTTATTTTCTGGTGCTTTCACTTCCATAGACAGCTATACGCACTGTGTAACTGCGTCGAGGGTGCTTGACCAATTTAACACAACGTGGTGCGATTACCCCCTTTGCGCGGAGTGAGGGTTCTCGACCCCGCACAACACAATCTACTCGACCACCATTCATGGTTACCGCAAAAAAAAAAAGCCAAGGGAAAAAAAAAGGCAGTAACCTGGTTGCCGAGGTTACGAAGTGATCTTGTTTTACCACATCGCTGCCAAGCGAAGAAAACCCAACCCCGATGGCAAACACCGGGGGGGGCGGCTTGTTTTACAACGGCGGGGGGGGGAGGGGGGTTCCCTTTGGGAGGGGTTAAATTCAACGTACCACCTACAGAACGACTCATTCTTTCTGTTCAAAACTCCTGGTCCCGCTCTCCCGATATCGCCACGAACACTACACTGTGAGTACAAACAGCTATAAACATGGTAACTGAGTGGTCCCAATCGCTATCACAGGGGGGGTCTGACGATTGGAAAGCCGCTTCCCCAATGTTGTTGGCGCTGAACAATCAATAGGACAACAACCGCAGAATTTGAGGCAGAAACGAGTTCTTATTTCATAGGATTTGACTCTTCCATTAGAGGGTGTGGCTTTTACATCTTACTTCTCGTATCCGAGGTCTCCAGCATCTGGTCGGCCTCCCAATGTAGCAACGTTGTCCCCACAACCATGATCTTGCTGGTGATGCAGCTTGGAAGCTTGGGACGGGGTCGGTCCAAAGGGCGGCCAGGGCGCGGTGTCGTGATTGCTGGGATCAAAACGTCGCTGTTGCTGGGATCGCTAGCTTCTTGGTGGTTGGTCTCGTGCAAAAGCAAGCAATCTTTCGCCCGAAGTGGCAAGAGGGGCCACCGAAAAGAACACTTCGCTTCGGGAGAGAGGAGGGCTTACGTTTTGCGCGCCATGAGCGTGACGCCCCGTCCCCGACCCAAGCCTCATCGCAATTTCTTTCTACCCCATGCCCCCCGCGCCTGACGTGCTCCGTGTCGTATGCATGCACCTTCCCGCTTGGTTTCACCACCATCACCATCGTGTCTAGAGCGGAGCATCAGTGCTTTCGAACAATAGCTCAAGAAGTGCGGGGTACCGTTTCCAGAGGTTCGAGGGCGAGGGAGAAGAAGACGAATCGCGGTTTGAAAGCGCCATGTTGCTAGGTTTTGAGGCCGCCGAGTTCCTGTGCTTGAAGATGCGAAGCTGCATACCTATCGAGGTGTGTAAATTTCGTGTGTTTCCGCAATCTGCGGCCGCACAAACCAACTGG
Source organism: Ectocarpus siliculosus (assembly GCA_000310025.1). NCBI lineage: Eukaryota > Phaeophyceae > Ectocarpales > Ectocarpaceae > Ectocarpus > Ectocarpus siliculosus. The sequence continues at coordinate 901,075 of FN649729.1, read as the reverse complement.
CCAATGACAAGACGCCAGCCTATAGGCTAGACGAACAAGAAGAACTGCTTGCTACCCTAACAAAATACCCGCAGAATCCCCAGTAAGGGGGTTGCGTAGGAGGTTCGACAACGAACGAACAAGGTCTAGCCGCAAGGTGTGTGTTCCGCTGATTGTTGTCGACAGTCTTAACCGGCTGGCAAATGCTAATACATCAATCTTACTGCGAGATCAACCGCAAAAAAAAAGTGTCGAGTCCGCGGGGTCATCCGACAGGAGGACCGGGGAGATTTAAGTACATGTAGCTGTGTGTGTGAGTTTTCAGCCACCAACTGCGCGCCAACTGGCCATCGAAAGAATGTCAACCTCAGCGACCGCGCGTGTGTGTGTCCGTTTAAATAAATCAATCTCCCGACATCAACGAATAGACCCCAGTTTGTGGTGTACTGCTTCTTTGATAACTGTAGGCTGTGCTCTGACGGGCGAGATGACGTCGGGCAGTATTTTGGAGATTGAGTACCCCGCTTGTTTCCGTTTGTTTTGGGGGGCGACGTAATTTTTCCATAAATGGGTAGATGGAGGTCCAAACCAACGATTACCGCCCCCACAAAGCAAACGGCTACAGTAGGGTCACCATACGAGGCCATGATGGATTGGTCTGTTTGGCCTGGGCTCGCCTTTGGCTGTTTCAATTCGGTGGCCCAACGGGCGCCAATGCTGCAATGTGTTCACGACGGTCCCCGAAATCCCCGGTGTTGACGTTAACCCGCAGTCCTTTGGTAGTTATGCATGCAAGAGCTTTATGGAGCGAAAGAAACACTGCAGCGTTTTGTAGGGAGCAACAAGCAGCTACTAGGTCGCCGCTCGCTCTCTTCACTTCTGTCTCCGCTTGTCGTTCGAATCAGGACCTCGAGGGGGAATTAATCGTGTGAAGCACTCATTCTTTTTTTATACCGGGTGCTTATCGTCTGGACCCTTAAGGATCGCGACTATGGTTCGACGATCTTCAAGAAGTCTTTTGTCGGAAGCCAGGCGGTGGATTGGATGTGCGATACCGGTATTGCTGCGTCCAGAAATGAGGCGGTGGCCATCGGCCAACGCCTAGTGGAATTTGGGCTGGTCGACCACGTTAACTCGATCTTCAGGTATGATGCGGTGGTTGCTTTGTCGGTGACGATGATGATGATCTCGTCCATAAGAATTTAAGAAGTTGTGGTTAATCTCCAGTTCTACAGGACATACGTTCGCCATTATATTCCCAGGAAAATGTTGATCCTACCATGTAACAGGAACCCAATGCCTCCACGGTTCTGCACAGGCAGCACAAGTGAACAAAACCATCGGTGACATAACGATTTTTGTCGGGGATGCTACGCTTGATGTATCTCGTTGACATACGTGAAAATATATAGAGATACACGTGCGCGCTATCATCTGCAGTCGACATTGGTTCTTGTGCTGTTCCTGTAGTTCTGGCCGTTTAATTTTCATTGGTCCACCCACCCGCAGAACGTTCCCGCTCACGTGCCCGATTTTGGAAGCCGTTGTTGCAGAGCGTAAGATGTGCCACCTATGCCCATTGCCAGGCCAGCAGAGAATGTCCAAGAAGCAACCATGCTCGACATTCCGTTATCACATCGCGTCAGTCTAGCCGGGAATACGCATCGATCCGGTCGTCACTTTGCACCATGGGTTGCCAATGAGCCAACACTGCACACACCGATGAAACCTCTCCACTTGGCTATTCCAACATGAATGCTGGCGTCTGTGCCTATTTGTCGCTGAGGGGGTAAAATCGCCTTAATACATCCTTGTTGTCGTTTCGCCGTTTGACGGTTTTGGCCATGGAATTGATCGCAAGACGTCAAGGGTTCGTACCGTTTTAAGAACGTGTATTGTGCTTCTCCAACGGTCGATCGATGGCACCTATGGACCTGCGGGAACATACATCGTTTTCACTCGATCTCTACTCGATCCGTCTGAGATGATCGCTCGGCACGAACGACTCTTCGAAAGAGCGCATATTTTGAACTAGATCACTCGTTCTCGCGCCTTCACGTACCTACGACCTGTTGGTATCGTTTCTGCCAACGTTTCGTTCTGAAATCCGTATGCACACATGGTCGACCGGTTTGTCTCTCTTTTCGAGATTCGTGAAGTGTCGGAATCAACTCTCTGGGCTTTTCAAGGTAGGATTGCACAACCACGGTAGTAATGCACCTCGTGCATTATTTGGTGACGTGTCTCCATCATCATATTTGACCCGTGCGACAGGTTCATGGACGAACTCCTATTTTACGAGTTTCGAACCAAGGGAGCTAACTGGGCAAAGGCCACGGAGATGGATATCGACGCCGCGAAGGCGTTAGCGATTCGGATGAATATGGAGATAGAGGCGAGTGTAGTCATGACGGCATCCGTCATAGATGTGCACCATTCCACCGACGTTCTGCGGATGCCGTGTCGGTTTGTTTCTCGAGCTGTCCTCGCGCCAGAACCTCTGTACAGGGCGTGCCTGAAGACTAACAACCCGAGAGCTTGGAAGGAGATGGGACACATGCGTCTTGACTACCCATAACTAGACGTTGTTGTACCTTGAGGATAGCATGGTCTGATTCGGCTTTGGAGAAATGTGGAATAAGATTAGACTTAACAAACCCGGGGGGTCTCGTGATTCCAGAGGGTGTTTGCATCGATCTTTGAACCTTTTCGTCATTGCCCTTATGTTGGAGCTCATAGTTGCATCGACAACGGGAGACCTTACATTAATGTAGGTGACATGAGCCAAAGTTATCATGCACGGCAAGCCTATCTGGACCAGTCTCTAGACAATGGTAACGTTGACGTGGGTGGTGGCTTTGATTCGTCAATACAAAATCGCGGGTAGTGTGTTCTTTGGACCGCTCTCTCGCAATCTACAAAAAAAGGCTGAATGTTTCCTACGCCCGCCCATCGTGGTGCCCCTCCGCACGCATGTGGACCCTGCACGGCCCTTTCGACCGCCGCTTTCAGATGAAAGAGGTACAAGAACACGATGGAGAGGTCCACAAGGCTTGCTTCTCTGGCGACATGCTAACCGAGTGGATGATCAATGTAAGGACAACGAACGTGTGGCGATCTAAGGTCGACGGCCATTGAACGGCAAGATGCGTGTCGGAATGCAACATCTCCAAGTCTCTCTTCGGACGCCTCAACATAAAATGGTTGAATGAACTGCAAACGCCGCGTTCCCACTTGCCGCTCGTGACTCAGATTCTGATTTTCGTTGTTGTGATGATCTGGAATATCTGGAAGCATTTGTATTTATTTCTGGCTAGAATTTGTTTCCTACCTGTGGCACTGCAATGATCACTACAGCAGTGCTTGGCTACCGCATCCGCTCCTCTGTTGGCAGTTGCTGGCAATTGCTGTGATGGTATTGGTGCCGTTGGTAGAATTAGTGTCGGTGTCGGTCTTGTGCTTTCATACGTTTGTCGCTATTGTGTTTAGGTGGATTTGTGTGTTGCTGTCAATGTTGCTGTTGTTGCCGCTTTGTTGCTGTCGTTGTCGTAGTTGTTGTTGTTGTTGAAGATGATGAAAATTTTGTCAATTTTTCTTGCTCATGTTGATGTCAGTTGGATGTGGCGTTGATGTTCTATCTGTACGAGATGTTCCCGTGATCACAAGCTGATACTAGAAATATGCAAGGGAGGAACCAAACTACTACAAAACAAATCGCCTGTGCATCGAGAAGCCTGACGGCGTTTCGTTCTTTTCGGACCTTCTTTTGGCGCCTGAACAGCCGTTACTGTCGTCTCGTCATTTTGTGGTGTGGTGTGCTTGTTGGTGGTGGCCAGGAATACGTCGCAACATGCGTCAACGAGGCCGTGGCGATAGCCGACAAGCTCATGACACTCTCCATCATCGAGTCCACGTCCAGCACGAACAAAGAGAGGTTCAAGCCTTCCTGCGACAGCTTCTACGTCCTCAAGGTAAAAACGAGTCACCTTGCCGGTGTTGCTTAGGTACAAGGTAGGGTTGTTCTGTGTTCGTTTGCCAGCAGGCTGGTGACTGAGATGGCGATGTTCAGTATGATATTGCACCGACGTCGTCTGTCGTGCTTGCGTTACAGGCCTTAGCCTTGTCGGCTCTCCCACCGACACACATTTTTGGGCTGCTGAAGCAGCTTTGTCTCGCCATCCTACAGGTCGCCTGCGCGTGCGCGGCCGAAGTTAGACAGGTAGGTGAGTGGGTAGCGGCCCTTGCTGTAAGCACTACAGCCGTTTGTTGCAACTGAACAATTTCCAAAGACAACCGATATTAAATGTGAAGGCACGCTTCATTTCTGAATTCCGCTCACTGGCGACTCCCGGAAGTAGTTTTATGTCTCCACTCCTGTTTCCGGGGACTATCCCATTTTGCCCAGAATGCTTGGTAGGTGGTGTAAGATCCCGAATGGGTAGGAACCCGCCACTGTGAACACATCGTTGCATGTCTTGTGTTGCGTGTTTTGGCGCAGTTGGTCGTAATAGTAGTCGAAGACCTCCAATGGGTGGATTCCGGCACATTGGACATGATCCTGGCCTTTCTACAAAAGGCCGAGCAGGAGGGGCCTTGGGACGGGGGGTGCATGTTTCTCCTCTCCACGCGACCTGCCTCCACCTTCCCTGCGCACTTGAGCAGCACCCGCGACAAGATTGTCGCCGAAAGGTTTGTCCGGTACCGTACCAACTCTGCCGACGACTATGTCCGTTGTCCCGTTGTGGCCGTGCATCTTTCTCTTTTGATTGCTTAAAAAATCGAGCGTCGGCCATCAGCAACTACAAGGAAAAGCAGACTATGCACTTGAATTATCCACTCACTTCCATCTGCTAGGCATCGCTTTCATGGGTGCTTGCTGAGTCCTCAACCTGAAGGCCCTGTACCCAGGACCCTTTTCAAGAATTGTTCTACTTTTGTTCGCAACATCTGGGACAGTGGCAAGGAGGCGGGTGAAACTATGCAATGCGAGCCTTATTTTTGTTCTCTCTTCATGTATCCATACGAGATCTCCGACTCGAGTTAGGAGTGGGGGCGGTTGAACGGCGGGACCGGGGGGGATGAACATGCTCGCATGCTCGCCTCAGGACAAAGACATGGTCGTTCCTTCATCTGAACGCATCGGAGTGAAAAAAAGCAACCGCCGGTCTCACAAGCACGTCCAGAACATGACTACCGTAAGAGGCAGGGATAGCATCCCCCAGACTGGCTTTCAATACTCGATTGCTCCATATCCACGGGGGTGCGGAAAGAGCCCGACACGTCGACGGCAAGCCCTCAATGAGATGTTTCCACTACCGCCCTTGTTGGCGCTTGCACAAAGCTTGGTTGTGGAGTAGTAAAACTTGGTTATGGAGTAGTAGAGCTTTGAAAATCGATCTAGGGGGGGTGTGCCATCTCTCCGCCTCGTACGGCAGTCAGGTTAAAGAGCATGCGTGCGGGCACTATCGACGGCGAATGGATGCACTGGTGTCGCCATGGACCCTTGCATCCTAGGGTAGTCTGGGACACAGCGCGTCGCGGGTGCAGTTGTAGAACCACCGTACGTCTCTCTAGAGTGATATTTAACTGGCAACACCCGCCTCACGCCTTCCCACCGTCACGCCGAGATCCTGTCACCCCCATAGGCTATCCTCAGCCTGAACTGATCAACGATTTGGGGGGCGTACACCTTGCTGTACGGTGATGTCGATGCCGCAGCGATCTAATCCTTGAAGAAATGCTGCTGCTGATTATGCTGGGGACCTGATGCCGGTGTGATACTAACGCGGATGCGATGTGCCTTGCTGCTGCCAGAATTGTGACGGTGATTGAGCTCGGTGCCCTATCGGAGGAGGAGGCGGAAGGGGTGACGTGTCGGCTGCTCGAGGTACCGATGTCGTTGTCGTGATCGTTGCCGTTGCCGTCACCCTCACTTTCGACTACAAGCATGGAGATATGAGGTCATGAAACCCGCTGCATTTCATATCGTATGATATGGATCCGGAGCATGAGAGTTGACTATCAAGAAATCTCGACGGCAGGCCGCAGGACGCGGAGTGGTCAACAAACCGAAAAAGTGAACCTACAACGTAGACAAGGGATGTCTCTCGGGCGGGCCATGAGAGACAGTGGCAGAGCACCGCTGAAACGCTTCCCCATGCCTCGCCCTTTGTCTTGTGCCTTGAACCAACAATGAAAAAAGGTGGACGAGCTTGATTTTGCGCTTCGCAAGCTTGTGCTGACCTCGTGTTCCGGTAGTCCGCTCTTCATCACCGAGCTGTGCCAGTCTCTTTGCAGCACCCAGGGGATACAGAAAGTTTCTACATCCTCCGGCAAGGTATGTACGCTTGGGCTTGTCGTGATGCTTGTCCGTGGCGTGCCACGTGTGTTTGTATCATAGCCTGATGGATCGAACCGCGATATTTCTGGTACACCCCCCATGGGAAAGACATGGTGTTCTCTCAGTGAAAATCTGCCCACAGTCTCCTCAAACACAGGAAATACATGCATGCCAGCTCGTTGGGAAACCTTGGTGATTGTTGGTGCAGTATGTTCGCTCAAGTAGCATGACATTCTAGTCAGGTGAGGCAGTTTGTTCGTTAGGCGGCGGTAGTCAACAACGCTATCTGACCCTTTGTTTTCTCGTATGTTCTTCTTCACACCCTGTTGCCACGCCCCACAAACCTTTACAGTCGCGAGCTGCTTTGAAAACGACGGGCAAGGACGGTGGTCTAGCAACCGGGCCCAGGAGCGTGTCGGAGATTGTGGCCGCGCGCATCGACACCCTGGAGTCTACGGCATCCCTCGTGCTAAAGGTACTGCGAGCATTCTTTGCTTAAAATAGTTTTTGTTTTACCTGGGATTAAAACTTTGCTATACCGTTGCAGTTAGTACGCATTTTGTCCCCTGTGGACGTTTCTCGATTGTCGGCTATGACATCACGGGATTGTTTCTGCCGCGTCATAACACGGTTTCGATGTCGCGATATCCAGTTGTTTTTCAACACAGAACTTGAAGAGCTCTAGTCTCTTCCCAAATTAAAACGGTAGTAGCACACACTGGGTTGCCAATCAGCGGTACTTTGTACGCATGGCAAGCCCATAATGCTTGATTGCTGTCCAAGTTCTGGTTGCCTGGAAGTGACAGTCGGCCCCTAGCGGTTTCGCGGATTTCGAGAGGAAAACGCAAGAACACTTGTTGAGCCTGGCCTGAAAACCGAATCGAGATGCGACGCCAATATAACCTCCGGCCCCGGCAATGCACCGACCCTCCTGGTCTTGTCGTGGTTGGAATACAAGAATCCAAGGCAACTCACCACGGCTACGTTTGACAATCGAACAATTGTAGGCGTTCCTCCTCAATTCTTCTGATCTGTTTTTCACGCGGCTTCCGTTCCGTTTCATTCTCGGGTTTGGATACACTTTGTCCGTCTCTCTCTCTCTCTCTCTCTCTCTCTCGTTGACACCGTCTCTCCCTGTCTCTCTCTGTTCTTCTTATTCTTCTTGTTCTTCTCTTCCTTGTTCTTCTTCTGCGGGTACAACGTGCGGCACAAGGTGGCGGCCGTGATAGGGGAGAAATTCGCCTTCAACGTCCTGCACGCTGTATTTCCCGTCGACGTCGACGAGGCGACCTTGGCGACTCACTTAAATTCCCTGGTCTCCAAGAACTTCATCACCGTAGAGAATCCCTCCGCGATGATGCAAGGCACGCTGTGCTTCAAGTTTAACCACTCTTTGGTACGTCCTATACGAGGCTACATAGATCTAACATTCGGGCTCAACGGAACGAACGGGGACGTTGAACAGGGGAAAGCGATTGGGCAGGGGCGTGGTATTGGTTTTCTGTGGTATCTGTTCGTGACGATTGGTGCCGTGGTTGTACGAGCTGAAGTTTATTTTTCCTTGTAATTTTTGAAGAAGTCTTGATGCAGGACAGGCGTGTTTCTCGATTGTGATGCCCTGGATACTAATTTTGTTTGCTGCATTGAATATTAGATATCGTGAGGAGAACGATTGTTTGCCTTTTCATTTTGCACCAGCGTGTTCTACCTCCCTCGCCCCCTCCCGTCGACAAAACAAGCTCCCTCTTCTCCACATGCACCCTCCCAGATGTCTGCCGCGGCTTACGGCATGCTCCTACATAGCAACCGCTGGAAGCTGCACTACCGAGCGGCGGTAGTCTTGACGGAGCAGGGCGACCAGTCCTACATGGTCTTGGCGCGCCACTGGCTTCAGGTGTCACGGTGTTGTCTGTGATTGCAGCTTGTTCCGGGCTCTTGTGTTGTGTTCTTCGGTGAACCGAGAGCACCTGGTCTGCTGCATACACACTCATATACCAATGGGTTCGACTACATACCACAACGGCGGACGCCGCCATACTGTGGAGTACTTCGAAGTACTTCGTAGTTTCGTCTTCAACGTTGAGCTACAATACCCCCTACTCACGCTGGGTTGTCGTCCCATTTGCTCTGGACGCTTTGCTGGGCGCTCCTGCCAGGTCACACATAGGCGCAAGCTCACACGGGAAACTATTCGTCTTCTTCTACTTTGTTTTTTGTGCTTGCCTTAAACCTTATCTCGAGAAGAATGCAACCGGCCGTGAAGTTGAATATTGGGCACACGCGAGAAAACTGTTTCCCACGTTGTTTGGACATAGTGTAAACAAGTTTTTTTTTGTGTGAAAACACCCACCTGGTACGCAATGACGAAAAGAGGAAAGCACATTGGTGAGCTGCGGTCCGTAATCTGTTGCGACGATCTGAACCGTTCTTCCTTGGCACATTGCAGCGATCACCGCCTCTTTATTGTGTATCCCGTCATGTTTCACAACCCGCTGATCCACGACCGTGGTGACTTCGGGGCATGTGGCTCTTGCTGGCTTTTTTTTTGCGTGGCGACCTTGTTGCCTTTGCGGCCGTACCGTCCCTATCACTGCTGGATATCGCCGCGATGAAACATATCCTCCCCCCCTGTGATCGATCGACAAGAAGCCTCGCGCGACCCACGTGTAAGTCGTTTGTTGCCATTGTGCATCGTCCAATAATTGTAAATAGGAGGATCGGCTATACCTTGTTGCAGAATGAACGATCGGAAACAACACCGGATGGACACACTGATGGCCGGAATTTGGCACATGTGCCAAAGCATAACAATACCGACGAACACGGAGCGTGCATTATACCGTCGTTTCTATATCAAACTGTTCCCCAAACCCGGCAGGTAGCGTTGGGTAACCCGAGCGCCGCCGAGATCGCTGACCTTGGAGGTCATGAGGTCTACCGTGAGCACATGCACATGGTGAGACAACGGTTGATATTGACAATGTTGAAGTTATTGGAGTTGCTGTGGTAGGTGTTGCTCTTGCCATGAAATCCTACTATGGCTCGGATGGGCACCACGACTCCTGTCTTTGTTTTTGGACCACCTCATGGCGTAATTCTGTCGCCGTGCTTTACTACCAGTCATCTGACCGAAGGAAGTTGTCGACTCCTCAGCTCAGTCGTGATACCAAGCACGTTGCATGCTTTAAGATCGAGAGAGCTGACATTGTCTCTTGGATCGTTGCATTTTCTTGCAAACAAGTTTAAACGTGTTCCGATTGTAGACCGCTCGCCCGAAGGGTGTGTCATATCAGTTGCTGAAACGAGTCGTTCGACTCCGCCAACAACAGAAAGCACAACAAGGTTCTCATTCTTCGCGTGTGCGCGTTTCTTTCGCAGCGAGCAGATCGCCCTTCTCAGCAATCATGCTACTGGACCTTTTGGGCTAATGGTTGCATACTGGTACTCACTGAGTCAACCATTGTTCCTTCCCTGCTTGCAAATGATGAGCCTTCGCTACTTGTGTTTCACGTGGCGAACGCCCAGACAATTGAACTGGTATCAAAAGCAATCGGCGAGTTGATGGGCATGGGTCAGTTCATCGACGCGTCCGTGTACTTCAACGACGGCCTAGAGGTGCTCAAGCGGATGGCGGACACGCCAAGGCGAAAGTGCCTCGAGATAGGTATGTAACCGCGGCACTACCTTTGGTCGTTATGTAGACTATGCCTTTGTGGAACGGCCCCTTCGTCCCTCCGTTGGCTGCTATTACATTGATAGACCTTGAAAGTAGGACGTTACTCCGCCCCACTGTTTGTCGAAGAATATGGTAAAACGCTGTTGTATTAGGCGTTGGTACCTGCATATGTTTCTGTTGTCATGTGGACAAGATTTGATCATTTTGGGCCTTGGCCAAGGCGACGTTTCGGTACTTATACTCGTACACAGCTTCTATTCGCCTCTCATCAAGTTGGCGTTGCTTTTTTCACTTCTCTAGTGGTCATCTGACCATGTTTGGCGAAGAATGCACATTACCCTTGAACATGAATTCATGAATTCATGTGCTTGGAGTATCCCTGTCAGACTTGTCAGATAGGGTCTTGCCAAAAACTCAAACGCGAATCATTCCGGTGCGGCAAGGAAGGGGAACATATCGTCATAGCGGCCCGTAACTGCTACGCAGTCTGCACTTCTCGTCCATGTAGCACCGCTATTTACTTCACGATCCAAATATGTGGATCACACCGGTACATCTGCCATTGATGACATTTCGAGATAACCGCACGTCGTGCTTGCTTCTCCCGCGCTTTTTGTTTTTATTAACAATCCGCCTGTGGCGTGTGACAGACCTGCTTCTCCAGGGTTGCCGGCTGACCTCGTTCATCGAGGGATACACAACCACTCTCGTGGAGTTTGCTCGGAAGGTGCGGAGCAAGGGCAATAGACTGAGCACAACACACACACCATCCTCTTGACCTAACAGTGTTGTCGGTTGTTGGAAAGCCTCATTCGACAAAACAGCTCAGCACATCGTGGAAATCCTAGCGTTACTCTAGTCCGGAGAGCTGGGGCTGGCCCGTTGCTGACCGTGTGTTGAAGCGAACCCTCGTCCCTAGCACAGACATTTCAGAACCGGAACGGATACAACGTAGTAGCGTTCGTTGATTCATGGTGACCCTATCAACCGTTGCAGTGTTCCAGTCCAGGACTCTCCCCGGGAAAGGCCCCACAAGCGTGTTTTGTACGCCGTGTGATGGCGCCATGATTTACAATACACAACCCCGCGATGAAAGGGTAGGGCGACTTCTTCGCGAGCAAAGTCACCCCCCCAAGGGCATGAAAACGTTTTGGGGGTCGGTACAAGAGGACAACACTGGAGTTGAATTGAATTCAATGCACCCCGCAGCGGTCCACACATTCAACGGACGCCGGCGACATACGAAAGACAGGCGTAGTACACGGAACACCGCAACCTAATCCTTGGGAACACCCTTCACCCCGCCACCCCTTGCCACGGCGTCGCATATTCTTGGCCATGGTAGGCGTACACTCTTGCCTGCGAGGAAACAGAGGGCGTTCAACGCGAGAGCCGGCTGCGCGCTGTGTTGTACATCGCGCAGTACGAGGTTATGTACGGCAACGCAAGCTCGACCATTGAGAAGCTCAAGGCAAGAAAAATACTTTCAAGCAATACACCCAAGTACTGGTCTGTTTGCGAAGGCATTCTTTCTTTGGTTCTCAACCACGGCACATATTATACTGGCCGCTGTTGCGAATCATACATACCCTTAGTGGCCGTGAGATTGGCATGGAGCGCTTTGGGTCGATGCCCCTACTCTCTGCTCTAGACGTTCCGCTCCAACACTGTTTTCAACAGGAACTATCAAGACTGAAGAACATGATGGCCAACGTGTTGCCGTTCTCAGCGCGGACAATGTAATGCATGTATTGGGTTAGTTCACGCCTCTTGCGCTAGCCGGTGATCCCACCAAAGGTTCGCTATGTTGTCGTATTTGTGATAATCGGCCTACAGCATGTAGCCCAGTATGTGGAGTCTTACCGCAATATTCCCCTCAAATGTTCAGCCTATTAATAGCCGCCAAGTCGACGAGAATGTTACGTCGGCATGGCTAGCTCCTCGAGCGCATTGGCCCTGCTACGCTAGGCAAGTGGCAGCCCTAAAGTACCGCTATGCAACGTTCTGTCTAGCTCGCAGACGCAGCAGGCGCGGGTGCAGCTGTAAGAATGAGTTCGGCGTCACGGGAACGAAGGAGACAAGTGGTCGCTTTTCGTAGATAACACAAGATAATACAATTTTTAATTTTGCCTGATGTTGATCCACAATTAAGGCCGTGGTCGAATGATTCCGTCGTCGGGTGGCAATTTTCTGGTGGCAAAAACCGCCGCGATATCAAGATGTCAACGCCTCCGGCGATTCCTAGTTAACCTGATGTGTCGCTCGTGGGCTATCCTCCACATCTCTGGTAGGTGTTGTTCGACTCTATCCCTTCGGCAAAAGTGGTTCTGAGGATAGAGCCAGCGGCGATCCTCGCGGCTATCCTGACGCAAAGGGGGCAATTTAAGCAAGCCAGAGTGTACACGAACGTTGTTGCGGTAAGTGCAGCACTTCGATTCCGGGTAGGGAAAAGACCGATCTGTTGCCGCCGTGTAGGCGTTGTGTGTGTGCAGCTCGATATTGTACAAGTTTTAAGGCTACACATTGACGACAGTTACAAAAGCGCCTGATGATCTTGCTGTACGGGCGGCTCCGATGGTCCGCCAAGTAAACGCAAACGAATGCTCGAGACACGTGCGCCACTGTGCAAAAACAAATTTCCACCGTACGACATATTCTGGAACGATTAATGTCGGGTGCTTGCTGTTCGTGCCTCGACCTTGCACGCGTACAGGAGTGGAAGGCCGCCGGGAGGCCTGTTCCTCTGTGCCTCGTCATGTACGAACCCGTGGTCACGCTCATGTCCATAAACATCATCTTAGCTGCAGTTGGCGCAGACGATTCGAGACATCTAAGGTGGCTGAACGAACTCGAAAGGTTCGTGCGAGGCGATTGTTCGAGGAAAATAAATTCAATGCTATGTTGCAAGCCTCACCGTAATCTTGCCTTGTTGTTGGTACAGTTAGCCCGCGCGATTAAGAAACGTCAATTTGGGGTGGTCGAGGCTCGATTTTCTTATTTTGTTACCAATGTCGAGCAGAGGTCATTACATAGAGTTTTGTGTAGGATCCACGGCTGAGGTATGCTTCCTAGTCGATTTTTCTTGCTTATCACCAAAATCTGAGCCTTGATTTCAGAAGGTTTGTTATCTACTCGCGGGCGCTAGCTGTATCGTTCAACCTAGATCTTTGCCGCCGCGGCTCTCCCATACAGGGTTGGTGTCGTCTTCAGTTTAGGATATGTCTACCGGATGAAAACCAAACCCGAGACTTGGGAGAAGGGGAGAAGTGGCTATACCGGCCGTGGGACGTGATGCCACTGTTTGGTCGCTGCCACGATTGCCACGGTCGATGCCACTGTTTGATCGCATACCATCTGAGAAGAAGGGCTGGCGTGAAAAATATTGTTTGTGTGTGTTTGTGTTTTCGTCCTATTTATTATGGCGACAGTCCCCCCATTTTCGTGGTGAGACGTGTACTACACTTTTCAGCGTATGTAGAGTACTACACTTTTCAGTGTATTTTTTCGTACAACTACAACCATCCAGGGTCACACAGGAGGGGGTAAACACCAGGGATTTTTTCTTCTTTTTTATTATTTTCATGCCCCAGTGTAGTGATGAAACATAAAGAACAATAACGGGAAAAGACGCAATCCCAGCGTTGTCACGCAACAAAGAACATAAAGGTTAGGGGAGTCAACGACAATTTCACCTTTGAACTTTCTCACCCTGTTCTACTGAGCTTACAGTTCTGCAACCCTGGGTCACACGGAATCATTCCCTCTTCTTTCCCCGAGGTCGTCCCAACGGGAGTGCAACTGCTGGGCTTTGCTGCGGTTCCCAAAAACAAACATCCGTTTGCTCCTTGCTTCGTCCAGTGACAAACGATTCCCGGGTGGGGGTGGCTCAAACACGTCCCCGACAAAAATAACTGAAATTGTTCACGTCTTCGGCATGGTTCACTCAGTTGTACGGAAACAACCAGTTGCACAAGACTCTGTCCTATTTGCGCGACCCTTTCAAACATCTCTATCTCGTTTTGGTGGCTATGGACCCCTCACGGCACTAGCGGGAACAAATCATGACCTTTTTCACGCTTTTTGTAGAGCCTTTGGCCAAACCAATAATCTAACGTTGTAAGTAGCCGTTTCGTACAACTTTGATCCAGTAGTTGATTCCAACTAGTTGCGCCAGATTCTTACCGTGTAGTTTTTTGGAAACACTGGTTGCATAAGATTCTCGCACAGTAGAATTAAATCCATCTTGCCAAACTGTTGTCCGAGTTGAACTACACATACATGTGACGCCGCAGAAGCTCCCCGCACGGGTGCCATCTATCCTACCCTCAATTTACACGTGTACGTCGTGTTCCACCACCGTTTATTGCCAATGACACCTGCGACAGTTACCTCAAGTCCAACGACTCCGGGGTGTCTAAGAAGCCGTTCAACCTGTACGCGTCCATGTCGCTCTTCGGCATGCTCTACCCGATGTGCTTCGAGTACGCGGAGATGTTCCGCTTCTATCACAGCGTGTACCACGTCGTCTACCACCCTCAGGTATACGGTTATTGTCATCGTTGTTGCATTGTTCAATCCCGGTCCACAATCCCCTACCGGTTACTCTCTTGCATGTGCTGATCCACCTGGAAAATAAAAAATACGTATGGAATGATTTCGTTCCGTCGTCACAAGCTCATAAGGAAGAAAACGAGGAAGGAGGTGAGGTACGGTTAGAGGATGCGGAAAATCACTCAGTCGCGGAAAATGCGGGTGGAGTGGACGACTCGTACATGGAACGTGCCGCTTCCGGGGTACTAGAGGACGCGGGAAATCACGCAGTCACGAAAAATGCGGGCGGAATGGACATCTGGTACATGGAACGCGCCGCTTCCGGGGCACGTGTTGTAAAAACACAGCCGCTTGGCTACACGGAGGCCGCCAGTGGCTGGTTTGCTGCACACACGCAGCAAAAAAGCACAATTAGATAACAGAATGCTTTGACCAAGAATGCAGCGATGGCATTGGCTCCCCGAGCGCCAAGCAATACATTCACGCCAACCATCCCCGGCAGTGGCAACAATCCCAACTCCGCCCCCCACCTCCCGGAGCCGGACCACACAATTTTTCTTCATGGCACACCAACCCTTAGTCCGATGTAAGCAGAATATCTCTGTTACGTGTGTCATACATAAGAGAGAGTGCAACATGACAGAAGCAGGCTACCGCGTGGAAGTAACAACCGTTTTCATCGCCTCTCTTGTTATTCATATGTGATGGGTGGGTGGGAACGATGGGCAGGTGTTGCTGCCTATCCGAAGAGGGCTTATGTTTCAGGCCTCTAGCGCAACAAGCCGAGTTCAAGCCAAGAACGTCGTCATCACGCAGGGGGTTGAGGTTATGAGCCTCATGTGCCAAGTCTACCAGTCCATAACCTCACCGGTTACGAATTCGAAGAAGGTGCGGGGCGTGCTTGGGAGCTGAAACCACCTGCAAAACCTCAGGAGTAACGCCAATCTTGTTTTGTATCACCATGCTGCGTGGGTCTAGCTCACCTCAACTTTACAATGTAACGCTGGGTGCGCTTGCTGAAGTACTGTACGCTCGAACTTCGAAGGAAACAATTTCGAACTTCAGTATCTACCGTCCGAGTTGAGAAGTGATATCAACGATATGCTTGAGGGGTACTGAAGGGAGCGACGGAGCCGCCCGAACATCCACACACAGATGCCAGATATGAAGTCATCTACGTACGTCGCCTCGACACAAAAACAGCAGCGCATGAGGAGGGTGTCTCTCTCTCCCTCTCTGCTGATCATGTTGCTCTCTGGGATCCTACGTTCACGAAGGAGACATTAAAGTGTTGACTCCATCTTGTTACTGTTGACGCACTCCTTCGCGCCCATCCTCTCCCTGTCCTTTCCCCGCCCTCACTCTTTCCATCGGTCGCGCATGGCGACAATCTTGCGCGCGTCATCTCCACCGTCACATCAACACGAATACCGGGCGCCAACCACCCCAGCCAAAACAATACTTCAGCCAGCTCATGTCAATCGTGCGAAGCCAGCCAACACCGGCAGCCTGCGCCGCCGTCTACCAGGCAGCGCGCTTGCTCCGACTGTGGGACCGGGCCCGTGAATCCCTCCAACTGTGGGACGCCTTGCCCACCTTCGAAAGCAGCGAAGAAGCCCGCCGGAACGCGAACGCTGGCGCCTCGGACGCGACGTTTGATGTAGCTGCGGTGTATCCGCCCATCGAGATTACTGCCGATACAATCTCCTCGGCGTTGAGACCGCAGGCGTATCCCACAGATTCCAGGATGACACGGTCTATTTCCACGGATTCCAGGGGTCATCTTGATGCTGATGATGGGGATCTGGCCGAGGACGTACCCGTGGACATCTACGGGTGTATCTTGCTCTTCTGCAAAGGCGATACCGAGGTAAGGTAGATCTCGTGTGTGTCATTCATATTGTTTTGTGATTTTCGTGCTTGTTGTCGTTGTTGTTCAACAACAACCATGTATTGCAAGTATTGAGGGCATGGTTCTTCTACAACTTGCAATGAGCAGTCGGCTTTGCTTGTGCTGTTGGTGTGACTAACGATTCACGGTCCAACACTCGAAATACGTGCGTAAACCTGCACACGTAGGACACGACACGATGTGTGAAATGTGGTCATGGAGAACCTCACAGTATGTTTCCGTCTTGCAAGGGTCCGTACCCACTCACACACCCACATCCACAATGCCAAACAAAATCTTAACATAATTCTTCGTTGGAGTTGCAGATGGGAGAAGTGGTGGACGAACGACGCCCGACGGGCGATGCCACATCTCCGGCGCGGGAACAGGCAGACGAATTGCAGCTCGAAAACACGCGTCTAGCTGCAGAACTCTTCGCAAAGGCGGCAGATGGTGCCGCATTGGTGAGTTTAAACGATTGATTAACCTTAGAGAACATTCGACCCATTTATTGTGAGGAAGGGTGCGGGGATGGTGTGCCTCATGCCCTATTGTTCAATCCCCCGGGGATCTACAGTTTCACAGCGTTTCAGTCCTTTCATTTGTGTCAGCGAGAGGAGGGGGGGCATAGGGTAGGTGGTTTGTAAAAAGTTGTTTTGACAAGGCCGCGTGCTACTACCACATTTCGGTGGTGATGCCTGTCAGGCACGATCCATGAAATCAACCACGATGGTTGGTGTTTTTGGCGGATTCTATTCAGTTGATGGGATAGCCGACTGGGTTTTTCTGAGAATGGGTAACGCTACCGAAAGAGACAGGGGTGGCCATGAACGGAAGACAAACATGTCCGCAGGAGGTTAACGAGCAAACAAAATGAATAGGAAATAAGATGGGCAACACGCTGAAGGGGTTGAGTGGGAGTACATTATTGGTCAGATTTCATGCCTGAATATACCCATGCTTGACAGGGACCCTTCCAAACCCACGCATCTCTGCGTCATAAAACGACAAAACCGGGCAGATCGGCAATGGTCTAATGGAAGTGCGAGCGTCTTGCGCGTGCGCACGGCTGTTGTGGGAAACATTGGATCAGGGTCCAGACGCGCGTCGAAGGCTTCGTCAGATTTTTGACAAGTTCGACACGCTGTGCTCTCTCCCGAATTTCTTCACGCCATTACGTCTTGCTGGCCTCACCGCCGCTATGGTGAGAAGGCAACACGATGGTTGGAAGCATCGGTTGTGAAAAAGGGCAACAACACTCCAGAAGAAGTGGAAAGTTCATTGCAATAGAGTACCCCTTCCACTAAATGACAAGCCACGAGCAGCGTTGCTCAGATCACCGTTTAAAGTGCATGTTCCTGCCATTCGCCCCTGCAACTGAGACATCGGTGACGACTCGTCACCGGCGTCATTTCATACACAGCATCGTTGTTTCACGGTGTCGATAAACCTACGTAACGTTTTTTTCACTAAGCAGACTCCCATGCGAAGGTGGCGAGTTTCTGCAAACGTTACGCGACGGTGTGTTGTTCTGTGATTTTTCCGGCGGTGTCGTTGCCTAACTGGGTACGTGTCACCTTCCTTTTCTCGCCATGAATACCACTCAAACACTCCGACGTGATTTCCGAAGTTCTCCCTGCAAGCAGACGGACGCAGACCCCTAGAGTTGGGCTGTCTCGAAAAGCAAGAAGTATATTTCACTGCTGTATTGGACACATGGGCGGCCGTTCGTCCCCT
The DNA here is from genome assembly GCA_000310025.1 of Ectocarpus siliculosus. NCBI lineage: Eukaryota > Phaeophyceae > Ectocarpales > Ectocarpaceae > Ectocarpus > Ectocarpus siliculosus. The sequence continues at coordinate 882,901 of FN649729.1, read as the reverse complement.
TCCCGAGCTGCCGGATCCTTCCCTCCGTATGCCCATTGCGAAACGTTGTGTTACTGTTGCAGCGCCTGAACAGCGATATGGGGGGGTGCTACGAGGATGGAGATACAAGTGACAACGATGAGTATGGATTCGGCGCTATGCACGCTGAGGACAGTGACGACAGCAGCGAGGACAGTGACGAAAGCGAAAGCGACGATAGTGGGCAGCAGAAGGACACGATCACTGTTGGAGAAGCACACGAGAAGAAGGATGGGGAAACAGTGGAGGAGCGCGGGGGGGAGGAGGAGGAGGACGAGGAGGATGAAGAGGATGAGGAAGATGAGGAGGATGAGCATGATTTGGGAAGGACAAAGAGCGACAGGGCGGAAGGACCTGGCGGAGAGACGGACAATGAATCAGCAGCAGCAGCATTAGCGCACAGGCAGAATCAGCCCATTGCCTCGCCACAACCAGCTTCGTTCACGCGCTCGAGCTTGAAAGGCACAACCTTGCTAAACCAGTCTGTGAAAAAAAAACAGGGTCGCAACCGGCATTATGTTAGGTTTAGGCAATTGCCCGAAGAGGATAGTGGCGATGACCTGGGAGAGCAAGAAGATGTTAACAAGGGAGACATCAGTGAAGCAGAGTCCAGCCGGGAGAAAGAAGCCAAGGAGCCTGCACAAGCAGGGCCCCCCCCACTGGCAGAAGAAGTCGTGTCCAACGATGAGCCAACAGCTGATTCTCTTGGTACTGGACATGTAGGTGAAGAAGAGGGGGCACGCGGGCCACTGGCTCGGGCTAACACTAAAAGACGGACTTCCGGCCCTATTGACGTGGCTACTCTTATTTTGCCCCACAGGCCGAAAGCCAAGCGAGAATCATCTTGCGCGCCACATAGAGGTGGGGCACATAGGAAGCTATCGCCGGTATCGAGCGAACGAGGCGACACCATGGATGAAGGCGGATAGCGTTGTGGGGACTGACCAGGAGGCGTGAGGGAACACAATACTTCGTCGACGCGTCAGCCGAAGCCCTGTTTGGGGGGGGTGCACTGCACCTCGCCAGGGTCCCATTCGGGGATCCCATTGAAGCTTTGTCGTGTGTTGTCGCTTGGGCCCATGCGGAAGGCGACCACCATCATCCAACGGCCATTCAAATCTTTGGGACGAGGACAACTCATCCGTAGGGCTGGCAGCGTGTCGGTGTTGTCGATTGAGGTGATATTTGGGGAGCTTACACTAATTGACGTAGTATGAAGTGCCCGCCGATGAGACGGGAAAGGTGTGGGCGACCGCACCCATCCGGGGTTTGAATCTAAGAGAATCCCGCCCTAACTTGTAGTGGAGGTAGTTGTATTTGCTGCATACGCCAGCTTTTCAAATCAAACGTTGCTGCTCGTGGGCTTCCTAACCCAATCCCCTATACGTCTGTAGCTTTTCTCGTGTGTACAGTGTGCTGCTGCCTGCTCGAATCATGAAAGCTCCGAGGCAGTCGTGAATGTCTCCATTGTTTGAGTGTAAAATTAGGGTTGCTAGGGCGTGTTCAACGTAGAGTCTCCCCTGGGGTGCGTAGAGGAGAAATCACAATAGTTCGGTGTAGGCGATCAATTTATAATTTTGGAAGTAGACTCGTGTGAAAAGAGGGAATCGTCCTCGACAGACGTTGGGGAGTTTCTACCTTTATGAAGGTGGTCTCCACATTACCCCCCCCTTTTTTCGAGACTTTTTCTTGTTGCCCAGGCAAGAGAAGTCTTCTTGGGGTAACCGGAACCCGACCGGCTGGCGGCGGGGCGATTCACATTCCTCACAATCCTCTGTACGTGTTTTACGGGTTCGCTACCTCCGCCACGTTTTTCAGAAGTTCCGAGTTCGATAGCCAGTGCGTCCTCCCTTGGCCCACCCACCGTTTTTTCTTTTTCCGTTATCCGGAAGAAAATTTAGTGACCAGCGGGTTTTGAACCCGTGTCTTTTGCAACCAAAAGCAGACACCCTGACATCTCACGTCGACGCCATTGTGAAAAGAGGGAATCGTCCTCGACAGACGTTGGGGAGTTTCTACCTTTATGAAGGTGGTCTCCACACTCGGAGTATTATATATTATTGTTTTGATTTGTACAGCCCTTCTCAGACCTCCAGGGTATGAGTGGTTGGTCACGTTGGCGAAAGGAAAGGACAAACACCCCAAGGCTTCAGGTGATTTCATATCATAGCGGTGCTCCCGGGATGTTTTTTTCTGCTTTGGAGCTTGAGCGATGGGCCCTGCTTTTATTGACGAGCCTTGCTCTATCCTGCAGTTTGCCTCTTTATTTGAAGACGTATTGTGTTGACACATTTCCCCCCGCCGACTGGTGAGAAGGTGACCTTGTCTGGTGCATTCAGTCGGTGAAACATGTTTGGGATCAGCCTACAGTCTAACCGCGGACGTGCATTCCTCCACGCTGAAAATACCGGCAGAGGAGACTGGGATTTTGTCAGCTGCCTACTTGTAGTAAAAAAAGAGACTACGAAACCAGCGTCATCAACACTTCGGCGACTAAGACACCTAAATGAAAAGAGGGCCACAGTGGCTGAGTGATTCAGTTGGAAACCTAATGTGCGAATTTTTCTCTTTTGGCTTGGCTTGATTTCAAGGTTCGTCGCGGGAGAAAAAAACTGAAAGTCTTGCGAGAGTGCATTTCCGTCCGAGAGAGAATCTGCAATGTTTAAGAGTGCTTTTCTGCCACATCACATCACATCACATCACATCACATCACATCACAAAAATCTCTCGTGCTTGTTAGCATTGCTGACTGAGACCCCAATTTGCAATCGGGGAACAAACAACAAAGAGGGAAGAGATCGCTAACTATGCTCGCGATCGAATTGAAGGCAAGCAAGCACCGCAGGAGGGAAGGAGGAAAATCCCTTCTGTGTGACCCCGGCTGGTGCGTTAAGCATATGCCGAAGTTGTAGACTGGCGCCCGGAATGATGGGAAGAAGAAAAGAAAAGTGTATAAAAAAGGGAAGAGACCACCGCCCGGTGGCAACACCAAGACATATACCTCGATCTGCCACGCTGAGACGCACTTAGGATCTACAGACACGTGAGGTGTAGGCCCGAAAAAATGCCGCCATCTAAGAATGTGCGTGCTAACGAGAACAAGACGCAACAGGTCAGCAAGGGGTGCGCCTACACTCCACTCGCAACTTACCAATGACTGGCCTGTCCTCATGTGCATATGAACGAGACAACAAAATCCGTTCAACGTATGTCTAGCTGTGCCGTCTACGGCTGCAGCGCACGTCCGATAACCCGCTGGAGAGTATCCTGGCGTGCTATGTACCGATGCGATAGACGGGGGATAAGGCCGCACGCTCCAAGCCGGCCAACGGTTACTCTCCGAGCTACACCGCTTTGCGCCAACAGGATATGGCAGATTTGTTCTATCCATCGCCGACGCCCTCGTCCAGCAACCTCTCGCCCTGCCAGAGACTTGGGAAGAAGTACGCCGGACGGCCTCCTCCGCCGCCCATCGCGGGTCCTGCCCCGTCGCCGTCCACCCACGCCATCCCTTCCTGTGGATCGAAAGGGTATTGAGGTTAGGAAGGAAGGACGTGCTTGCGTGACTTCACGGCCAGCACCGCGACTTGAACGCTCCCCTCATAATACTTCCCATCTCTAGCCGGGGTCACACTGAAGGTTCTTCTCTCCCTGAGACGATCTTCCTACGGTCGTGCATGCCTTCGACGTAGTCGAGGTGGGTGCTTATCTTCCCCCTTTTCAAAGACGCTGATTGGCAGCGAGACCGGGCAGTAGCATCGCACAGACAAAGGGCCGCGCACACCACTTGCAGGTAAGGTGGACCTGTGCTTCTTACGGAACAACCCTAGAAGCGAAGAAGAAGAACTCGGCAATTCATCCAAAGTCGCAAGCAGCGATGGTGCGCTTGAACTTGCACACAAATAATAAAACAGTTTTCTTATACCTGCATGAGCTCGTCTAGCACCCTCCGCGGGCGGCCCCCCTCCCACTGCAACTTTTCCGAGATGTCCGCTTCGGTGATGCGACCAGAAGCCTCCGCCAAAAGAAGCACCGCCGAGTGGTCGGAGCTCAGCTCACGAGGGACCGATACGACCATGGTGGTCTTTCCGATCTCGAGCACCTTCAGGCGACGATTCACGGGACAAGGGGACCCGTGGTATAGGTGCAGAAACGCTTTCGCGACCAACTGCTCACTTACTTATTCAACAGGGCTGTGTGGGTAGCGACAACAGTCCTTCGGTTATCACTGTACGTGCGGCCGTGCTGCCGCAAAGTAATATCTGAAACGAAACCCCAAGACGCGTGTGCATATGTGTGTGTTTTAATTGTTAGCATCGACCGCACTAACCGGCCGACCAACGAAATTTGTCAGTATGAGTGCGGTTGAAAACACCAATTGCCACAAAAGGCCACGATCTGGGACCCTGTGAGGGAGCATCATGCGGGAGTCTACGGCTACTCTCCGGACAAACGACACATACCGTAGCAATACTGTAACAGAAGAAAACTGCACGTGCTTCCCATGGCTGCTATGTGCGTACGTGTGCCAGCTGAAGATCAGATGTGAACTTCTTTTCGACGAAGGATCGGCATGTCTCCGACGTCTGTCTCACCGAAAAGCCGCTCCCGAGAACCTGCAGCTTCGACGTCGCTCTTCGGACATCATCCGTGGAGATTTCTTGGCGTTTTTTTCGGTTTCCTTTTGCTCGGAGGCGTTGCAGCAGCTCCTACGCGCAAGGAACACAGCGGAGGACGAGGAAGGGAGGCCCTTTCCCTTTCAGGGACAAATTTACGTACCATGGAACAGGAAATCTTTCTCGGCAGTGACAACTGAATATTGTCGAAGGACTCCTTCCGGTTCCAACGCGTCGTGCTTGCACGTACAACTTGATCCGTCCTCTCTGCAGCAACAAGCAGCATTTGGGTGTAACCGCCTGGACCACAAGAGCAGTCTGAACAATGACGCCATTCATCTTTACCCCAACCTCACGGGCTACGCATCCTTCTCACCGGCAACGCCATAAGCCCCCCGTTCACAGATCTGGTCGCGAGGCAAACCTCCACAATCTGCACCGCAAGTTCGTAGTAGAAATCGCCGACGCCAAGTACCTCAGCCCAAAAGCCCTTGTTCGATGCCAGAGGGTCCACACTTTTTCACGAAAAATGTCGTTTTTCGTGAAAGAGGGGGGAGGGGTACGCGGTTGGGGATTTAGGTGGAATACGTGTGGGAACATTGCGAGATCGACGAGGTATGTGCGAAGGAGCACAGGTGACGCTAAGAACACATCGGAAAACAGATCTTGCATACGTGGGCAGTTGAAGTGCTCTAAAGGTCGAGTCAAATCTACAAGGCGAGCCAGCAGTCACAACTATTGAGGGGCGAGTGCGTTCCACTCTCCGAAAGTCCCAGGCTACGAGTAGATCCTCGAAGTGCATGCACAGGTTGCATGTGCAGAGAATCGGGTTGGTTCTTGGTGTCGTTGTTGTCTCCATATAAAAACCGTCCCGATCTCTACAACCCAGTACTACCTTCGTCTGTCCGTACTGACCTAACACTTGACGCGGTCGATCCCCGTGGGTTTGGCAAGTAAATATCGTACAATTTCGTATAGCTGCAAGAGTCGGCCCGACTCCCTCAATACCATCAGCAGTGGGGTGACATACATCTCTCACTCACTCGATTATGCATATCTCTGTCTCTCTTTGCACCTTCGACCCCCCTAGCTATGTCTCTCTCTTTCCCCCTCCCTCTCTCGCACCCGATGCTGGCACACATGACTTGAAACTGCTGTCGAAAAGCGGGGTCCTGGTTGATGTCCTTCTTGTATTTCCGTGCGAACTCCTCCAGGCTACCCTTGAAGGTTGCCATCATGCCCGATATGTGGCTAAGGTTTTCCTCCGCAACTCTCTTGCCGACAGCCTCAAACGCCTGCCGCGTCAGAGGCATTCGGGGTCAAGTGGATTTGATCAAATGCGACAGGCATGCCCCACACGTTTGCAAGAGGGACCCCCGACCCCCGGGTTCCAAAGCACTGGACGCAGGTTTAGCTCGTACAACGTGAATAGATGATAAAATGCACAAAAGTCAACCAAGTCCCTTAGGAAACAATGCCGGTCGCCCCGGTGGTCTAGTTGGTATCCTCGAAACCTTCAGAAGATCAGGTCAGGGGACGAATCCCGGCGTAAGCGAGCTTTTCTTGCAAAGTGAGTTGTTCTCTCGCTTCCGCTTCTGGTCTAGTGGATAGCGCTAGTTCGTGTGTACACAGAGGGAACAGAGTGCTGAACTTTTCTCGCATAAAAAATCGAAGGCAAAGTACCGCAGGAGGGGAGGGAAGACAGGGGCTCTTTTGTGTGACCACGGGTTGGAGTAAATGGCACTAGTGCTGTGAGCGCTGATTTGAAGTGATTGTAAAAAATAAAATAAGATAAATAAACAATGCCGACAGCCTGCGCCTACAACTACCGAGCTGCTTTACCACAAGCAAACTTTCCGGGAATTTTGGCACATGCTGGACAGCTCGAGGTAGAAAATGCCTTGCATGCTGATGGCATCCGCCTCGCTGTCAGCCCGCACACGACACGCCCATCATCATTCGAAAAAGTTCATCGGCCGTTTAGCGCATATTGCTTGGTACTGCTACACATGTTTGGGAGCCTGATGGTAGAATCCCGTACGCTTGCAACGTGGCAAAACGTCCGAAGCGCGTAGACTACATCCATACGATACGCTGTCACGCCGCAGCTACTGCACTTGTGTCAAACAACACATCTAATACCAAAAACAGCATGCTGGCATTCCTTCGAGGTGGTAAGCTTCGTTTTGAGTGGGTTGCTTGTCATGCAACTCGTTCGGGTGTCGTTCAGCCCTTACGTGACTTAGCTAGTATAACTTCTTTGTTTCGCCTTGTCCTCAAGAAGTGGTTATTTCAAGTTAAACGTAACAAATGTTACATGTATGTAGCACACCATCGCCAAGGTACACACACGGCGGCAGGGATGATGCAGCGATGAGGAGACATCCTTGTGTGTTACCGATCTTTGTGCCAGACGAAGTAACGAACTTCTATGCATACGTCAAGGGGTGAAACCCGATCATGCTTTTCATTCTACATGTACCCTGCGTTCGACGTCCGGCTGCGCTCTTGTGGCACACTTATTTCAAGTCGTTTGATTGCTGTCACTGCACGTCCATTTACGGTCTGTTAGTGATTCTTCAGGTCCAACCGGTGTTGAAGGCTAGGATACACAGCGCAAGGCTAGGACACGCCGTGGCCGACTTAACCCAACCCAACCCGAACCCTAACGCTGACCCTCACCCACGGCCAACGCACGGTCTAGAGGCCGCAAACTGGGCGAGAACGCGGCGCAGCCGCGTTCTCGAAATGTGTAACGATGAGAGGGCGCTGGAAAATGTCAAGGCTAGGAACCAACGCCTGACCAATCAGATGGCCTAAAACCGCTTTAGATAGGAAGAGTCACTAAACAACAGGGCGTGAAAACTATTTGCACACAACTTTTCAGATCGGAAATGAACCAATCCCAACGCCGATCATCAACGTGGCGATATAAGCCTCAGAAACCTTCGACGTGTCTCTGTTGGACTACTGCTGTAGCAAGGGGCCGCGGAAACTCGAACTGGTAGTATCATATTTGAAGACTCGGGGAGAGGAGGTAAAGGCCAAAAATGTCACCCATGCTGAAGGCCGCGACAACAGCCGACTGAAATACTTCCCGCCACAGGCTACGTCTGTTTTTGCCTACGACGAAATCACCAATATACATCGTGTAGTAGAGTGTCATGGGAGAGTACATTCGCCTTCAAGTACAAGTAGCCCTCGTAAGTTACAGCAGTAGACTTCATGAAAGTAGTCCAATATTGTATGTACATAGTTGTTCAACAACCTGGTTTCACCAAAAGCACAGAGGACTGAAACATTGTTGTACAGCACACACATTGAGGCCACAAATATCGCTAGAGCTAATATTTCACACAGAGGTCATGTACGTATCGACAGCTTTTTGGTTCGTAAACCGGCAGAAGCACTACATACACCAGCACGAGCCTGCTGTGGTGCTGAATACTGCTGTGTAGTGTATGTACTGCTGTGGTGCTGAATACTGCTGTGTAGTGTATGCCCAAGTCTAACAGGGAGACTTATTTCATTGCCCACCTCTTTGTTCTTCTCTTTGCGCTTCACCGCACCCACGCCAACTCCTCGTCTTCTCATGGCGATGCTAGTGTACCGACAACACTGCACCTTTGTCGAACACTGTGTCACAACTAAACAGGAGCAAGTACAGCAGTGGACAAACTGCAAACTTGTGTGCAACAAGCCAAGCAACTGCTGCACTGCTGTGCACAAAGCAAACAAACAGCAAGCGGGGGAGCTCCGCCAATTGAATACTACCTACCCCCAACCCGCACGAGCAACCATCGTGACGGCACCATGACCAGGGCCAAACAGCAGTCACAGCTAGTGCACAGCGCAGCACCGCCGTGGAACCAGCGTGAGCGCAGCACCCGCACACTGTCACACTCAAGTCTTCTGCCTGAAACGGTGGGTGGTGTCGAGTATATGCTTAGGTGCTTCTCCTCGCTTGTGATATTGCTTGAGTGCAAGACCACACCGTGTAGAACCAGGAAAAGCGTCGAATTTTAGAACATTTCCAGCGCTCGCGCTCAGCAGGGTGCCTATTTATGCATACGTGGTTGCGTGTGCAACGCAGGAGGCGCGCAGAGGCAGGCAATCAGATGCAACTTTGAGGCCCATGGGGCCTGATTGTACTCGCGCGAAATCTCCCCACCACTGGCGAGGGCAACATTGGTTGACAGACAAGTTGATCACACCGCCGGCGGATATATTTGACTGCCTCTTTTTTGTACCCTCTCCAACGTCATGTGGCATGGACGTCGTTGGGGTCTGACTTGCCGGTACGGGGGTTTTCCGCTGAGACGCGTGGCAGGTTCCAGGCGTATAGCCAACTAGGCTGTGCCTTTCGGACGCTAGCAGCGAGCTGCACATCTATGCCTCCTGGTTGGATAGCTGCTGTTGATTCTTGGGGGGACACGTTGGCGATGTCATGTGTTTTTCTTTTCGTCTCTCTAACCTTGTCATCGATGATGACGGCGGATTGGGCACTTTCTCTCTTTCGTGTGACGGTGCAGTTGCCAACCCGACAGACTGCTGTTGACTGAGCAATCATTACCGGGATCGCGCAAGCTCTGTCCCCATGACATGTTGTCATTTCCCAAACAATGATGACCACTGGCGCCACGCTGTGTTACTGATGCAAAAACAACTTTGTAAACTTCCTTCTCCGCACTGCAACGGCAAGGACACCAAACACTGGCGGGTTAACATTTAACATTCCCGCCGCCGGCCCCCGCCGCCGCCATCGTTAATCCTTCTTCCTTTTTGATTCGCCAGATGCGTGCCAACTCTGAACACTGGCGAGTGAGGTACCCACAGAGAACTCCCATCCCGAGAAGACCCTCGACGCGATTCGATGCACGTCGATCGGCCGTAGGCCCAGCAGCAGCAAGGGCGGATTCTCCGCCACCGCCGCCGTTGTTCGATCTGAGACAAGCCTCTTCGTCGAGGAGGTTGTTACTGTCGCCGGCAGGGCGGCGACCGCCGGACGACCACCGTGGTGCACAGCACGCCGCTGCCGCTGCTGACGGTGGCACCGGTGTTGAGCTTGTCAGCAACAAGCGGGCGGCGGGCGGCCCGGCCGCCGATCACGGCCGCGCGGTCCGCTTCGACCGCGTCGTGAAGCTGATCCTGGTGCCGAGCCGCCTCGACTTGAGCGCCGGTCTGAGCGACGAGCTCTGGTGGAACGAGGACGACTACTTGCAGTTCAGGTGAAGGCAACAGCAGCAGCAGCAGGCTTGGTACCATGCGGGTTAATTGCGTTCTTGTCGGGGTCCGCGGCTCTCTGGCTCTCGGCACGTTATGTCACTAGAATTTTGCTTCCCATGTAATATTAGTTTTCATCACTGATATGTTTCCTTTGCACGCTACTAGAGTATAGGAGTATGACATTGGCGCGGGAGACACGAATCTTGGCACTCGCATCATAAGTTTCCGTACCGAGATGTGAGGGATAGCATTGTGACATCGAGTTTTATTCTCGCACAGGACCACACAACGGCTGGTGTAGCGTCCGCAGCGGTATGGACATTTTCGGAGGAACACGGTTGGTCGCCTCACTGAATGCTTCGCTCCTCGAAGCGTGATGGTGTATTCATGTTTTTGCATTGAACAACACATGTTCGTTACGAGCTAGCTGCCTCTCTCGATCGATTAGTGTGACTGCTTCGCTGCGATTTACCCCGAGCAACAGACTCGCCCCGTGGCCGCTGAGATAACGAATCACAACTTCCAAACGCGACGATGCACAGAAAAGCGTGTTGACACCATCATGGGACGCAACCACCAGCGCGTGCCTCGCGTTTACAAAGCATCAAAGAAGTTATTTGTGGGGAGCGATGTTCTGGGAATCGTTCTGCAAGAAGTACTTAAGAGAGCTTCAACCAACCACTTCCGGTCGTTCCCTCATGTCCCCAACCCCCCCCCTGTTTTTTTTAGATTGGGTGCCATCGTGGAGGGTAGTTCCGGGGTATTGGGAAGGACTCTCCGGAATAAGCGATCCAAGCGCATTCAACCGCCAGCCGCCGCCAGGCCGACCTACCAACACGGAAAGATCGCTCAGGCGCTGGAAAGAATGGACGGCCACGGCGGCAGCACGCGCCCCCCCATCCGTCGGCAGTTCAAGGTTCATCTATCGTCTTCCCCCTCCTTTCGAGTCCAGCCGGTTACCCCGCCCCCGTCTCCAGCCAACGCCAACGAGACTTCCATCGGGCGTGGTGTTGCAGACGAGATGGATCACCCCGATGCTTCAGGGTCTTCCCCCCGGCGTAAGGGCCATAAAGGGTGGACCTTTGCGGAGGGTTTCGATGGCCTGGTTGGCCTTGGCCTCCTACCGGGCTCGGTGGATCCCTGATAGCGGAAAGTGGTGACGATTTGCTGGCGTGCGGTGGGAGTTGCGGACGGCCGAGTGGTCGCCGACCTCGCAGGGATTGTAGCGTTTTCGCTAGGGGGGTAATGTTGAGGGTGAGGTGTTTCTTTCAAGAAGTGGCGTCAACTGTTCAGCGTATACGGGTCCGTCGAATGGGGAACGGACGCGGCACAATGTAGTGTGTGTAGTTGTGATTGTTGTGATAGTGGTGCTCGTGAAGGCATGGTACTGGCGATTGTGGTTTGCCGCTGGGTGGTGATGTTGGTGCTGTGAGGACAGTAGTGCGAGTGGGAAGTTTTGCTCTTTTTTTTTCTTTCTCTGTGCTAGTCACGGAACAATTTTGAAACAATTTTGAGAAACGGTTTTGTTGTGTGTGTTGTTGATAAGTTTTGAGTGGAGTGTGGGCATTCTGAATTTGGTCCATTTCTATTGTTCAGGGTATGCGTGTGCGTCGATTCTTGGCGGGAGGGGGGGGCAAGGTTGCGATTTCCTTTGCTTCCTGCGCCTATTGCGGTCGTGGAATATAGGTTTGCGTGCTTGCGTGGCCATCTCTAATATTGCCGCGGAAGTTAAGCTGGTGTTTTTGGCACCTTGCTCTTGCAACGAGAAAGATTACAAAACACTACGTTTGTTTACCCGAAATTGCTGACGCCTACGCGCCTACGGAAGGCCAGTTCCATGAATAGGGTGTGCATGCCTCAGGGTGTTCGGAACGGCATCCTGGGCTTATGAAACAACTGTGCCTACGGAGACTGTGGCTCTTTCCTGGAGCGGTAAATGGTGGCTGCGGAGGTTTGTGGCTGTTCCCTGACGCGCTATAGAAACAAGGAAAGCCCTCGGCGTAACCACTGATTCGTACACGTAGAGGGGTACAACTGCGGTTCCCTCGGTCGTTAACTTTATGGCCAACGCGCAACCACCGAAGTCCAACCCGTAAAACAAATGATTGACACGACGCAATTTACATGAGCCAAAATGGGCCCCCACAAGAGCACACAACGGCCTTTAGCTCGCTACTTACGATGTTGTTGGAGTTGCTCTACTCCCGGCTAGGTCATTGCAGTCTCGACCTCCTTCGACAACCAGACCCTGCTTTTTCGTAAAACCGGCATACGGCGGTTGAGCACACTCATTTTTTGAAGCCCCTTTTCTCCCGCGAGCTCACACGTATAATAGAATCCGCCCGGATGAGTGTAAAGCTAGCTATTTCTCCTGTTTGATTGTTGGTTCTACGCAAGCCCCAAGGTCTCCATCTCGCGGGGGAAGACTCCAGCGAGAAACCGGGAAAGCGTCCCGTGGGGGTATGCCGAGAGGTGCGCCCACAGTGCCCACAATCCCACCAGCAGCATAGCCTGCAAAATGTCGGAGAAGAATGAAAGAATGGCGTTGGTACCGACCCAGTCAATAGCTGGCGCATATGGGCTGCAAAAACGGTGTCAAAAAATCATTTGCACCTACACCGCCAGCTCAACGCCATCTTGCCTCGCTGGGGTCTAGATCATGATACTGTACTTCGCCACATGTATCACCGCTGTGGCGCTCTTGCAAGCACAACGGCGTGTGGGGTGGCAGCACCGCCTTTCGCACGGTTGCGCTGGCTGCGTACGGAGACCATCAAAGAGACTGCCTTTACACCCCTTCCTCCTCACCAAGGAGAGGGATCCGGAAAATCCCACGCCGTCATCTTTGGGGTCTCGCGCAGGGGACCCACCGCCCGGCCCCGAGTTTGACTGCTCAAGCTCCTGTTTCGCGTCCGCAACAGCTTGGCGAACCTTCACCAGACATGCGTGAAACACAACAAGGAAGACGCACATAAAGTTGCTCATGTGCCAGAGGCTCCGTGAGGGATCAGCCCGACGTCAGTGAACACAGATGCCATACCGGAGCAACACCTTAAAAAGGCGCATGGGAGGGCATGGGTCGAGGATTCTCCCTGCCATTCCAACCACACCCAGGAATACGTCTGGGGATTTATCGGTCGAACAGAAACTGTTTAGGAGGTGGGAACGTGTTTACGCACCTGGTCCTCCGTCAAACCCAACATCCTTGCCGCCTTGCTGGAGCCAATCTTTCGAGCTAGTTTGTCTTCGTCCAATCGGCTGGCGTCCCACTCCGCTAAGGGGATGTGAGAGAATACAGTGGGAAGGGCACGTTCTCTTTGACCGATGGTAAATTATAGGGTTCAACGAACTTTCAACATGGACGAAAGGCTTGCAGCGATCTCTACCCAGAAAAACAACCTCTCAAGTGAACACAGCCGTCGCGAAATTGTGTGCAACCGCGGATCCACTGGAGTACTCAATATCGGGACCAGAAGAGTGGCACAATAGCACGGACGGACCCATGTGCGCTGCCCCCTCTTATGCGGTCGGTCTGAAGGACGACTCGTGTTATTCGTTGACGTCTCCTGCACCCTTTTGCCCTCCCCCTGCCCCTGACATTGGACGATTCGTCGCAGGGTACTACGTTGTGGATTCGTTCCATGGTTGGCGCGGTTCACAACCTCACCTCTTCCAGCCTCATCCCTGACGTTTCCAGTCTCTTTGCTTTGGCTCTCTGTGGTGGTGTTGACGAGGGACTCCTCGCCTGCCGCTGCTGACAACGGCGGACCCTTCGCTTTTTTTCGTCTCCGCAGCTGCGACAGGTTATCTACCACTCCCTGGATCTGTTGCAAGCCGGCCGGCTTCTGCTCGTCCACCGCCCCAGCGGACCCTTCTCCGTCGACTTTCTTCGCAACCCCAACTGTCTCCTCCCCTCTCATCTCCGGTGGCAAATCGATGCCTGGGGATAATAGAGCGGGGGGACGGGTACCGGAAAGTAGGAAAACATTGCAACATGGGCAAAAGTCGCAGCCAGCCGGATGCCTCCTTGCTGCTGTACGTCGTTTGCGCCTGGTGGTGCGATTCTCTGCTCTCAGTTTCCTTATCATCCCCCCTTACTCACCGATCTATGCAAATACCTACATACTTATCAGCAATATTTTTCTCTGCAGTCGCATGTTGGCCGTCGCTACATGATCAATTATGCCGTGCATGAGTCTGATGGGCACCTTACTACGCCCGCCAAGCCTATTGGCAACAACAAATGAAGACTGGCAAGCGACAACTCTGTAGCGGTTCAGACTTGTAAGACAGCAGTGCTTGCATGGCTGTGCATATGTAACGATGCGAAATCCTCGTATCATGGGCTCACCAACTCCGGTGTAATCGATAGGCTTGCCAGGATAAGCAGCTATGGCGGCTACCACGGATAAACCTAGCAGTATGCCGAGAAGAAGGGAGAACTTGGTGTCTGTGCGGACTTGTAGAGAGGAAACATAGCTCTGAAGGACCGTTGCCCCATGCTCGATGTTGCTTCGGATATTCTGCGCGGCGAGCACACGAAAAGAGAGGTGTTGGTTAGAGTCGCTAAAGAACAGCATTACCGTACAAAGCCTGCTGAATATACACGACGACCTTTTTGCACGTGCTGAAAGTTCATCACGTTGTCATTGACGCATGACCATCTCGCAAGCTCTGTCCGGGTATGACCTACGGGGAGACTGCTGTTATGAAACTGCCCAAGGGAGAGAGCCAGCCTGTCCTTGGGAGACAGAGCACCAAAAAATACAACAAGCGAGACCATGTTCTGGTCATTTCACCTCCATTTTGTAACCAGCTTGTGCTAAACTGCCCAGGATCCTTCAGTCTTCGCAGAAGCTGTGAGTGAGAGCCGCCTTTGGAGGGCGATGTTTTCCGCTGAGGAGAGTGGAACACGCAGAGAGATCGCATCTCCAGCGCTGGGGCTCCGCGGAGTATGTCGTCGACAGGATCTGATGTACGGGGGCGATAATTCCTAGCACGTGGCCCCCCTTTACAGTCCCGCGGAAGCACTGTTCCTCACGACAGAGCAGCAGGCAGCAGCGACACAGAGCAACGAGCGCGTGAAGCTGGCAGCATGAGGGGAGGGTCCACTCGGCCATTGGCGCTGGTGGTGGCCTCGGTCGTTGGCTCCTTGGTAGCTGCGAGGCGTGTGGTGGAAAGTGAGCCTAGCAGCAGCGTCTCGCGCTCCCTGAAGGCCTTTCGGAAGAAGGCAGCCCCCGGCGTGTGAGTTATACGGTTGATCGTTGTCTTCATCGGTCCGATCTCTCCATCCAGTACCTCCATCTGTCCGTACTAGTCTAACACTTGCATTTAGGACTAGAAACGAAGAACCTGTTTTTTCTGGCGTGCGCACTAATAGTACAAATCGGGCATGGCTACATATCTCTCCGCGTTCCCATCGGTAGCGACGGGCTTCTACAGGTTGATGCCTTTGGCTGCCTGCACATGCCTAACGGGCATGATGCGATGATTCTGGGGGTCGTGCCGGTCGCGATCTTGATATTGACTGCTGACTTTAATAACAACGGACCGTGAAGGAGGGTACCCAACTTACATGCGAGACACGTTAGACATGCCAGGTGGAAAGTGTTTGCACAAACCCGAATGTTGTCCCGCACAGAGCGTGGTTGGGGCTTATCTCCACCGGCTTGTCCGCCTATACATGTATGCAAATGCATACCTCCACACAGCACCTGTCAAATCAAGACAAAAAAATATTGCTAAACGATGTTTACCAGTCTAGACTATTGAGACAGGCCCCACGGTGGGTGCTCAAGCAGGTGCTTTGCGTGGTTGAGGTCCCAGCAAAGAAATGTTGAAGGGCGTCATGGCCCGTTTGCACGCCCAGATTTGTTGCTGGAGCCGGGCGGTCCAATGTTTGAGTTTCGATCCGACAAGTCCGCAAGTCTGGATCGATACGTCAATACCATCCTCCGCGCCCTTTTGTAGGATAAGTTAGCATGTGACCAATTGAATCGACCCCGTCAAGTGGTAGATCAGTACGGACAGATGAAGGTTCTAGGCAGAGAGATCGGAACGGTTTGTTATGTAAAGACAACAACAACGTTCGAAGCACCACTGCTGTACTCGCCTTCACCACAGACCCAACGAACTGCGATTCGTCCAAGGCAGCTATTTAATGGTGTGACCTACCGCTGTAGACCAGCAGTTGGGGGATTGAGTGTGTGACAGAGCGTACAGCAGTGGATCGTGAATGGTATGGACCCATATTCGCGGGCTGTTTCGACCAGAAGCTGAAGCCTTCGACTACACGACTACACGGTCCCAGCAGCAGATCTGGGCGCGCCAATGACCATGTCGCTGCTCCATGATGATTGTCGCAGCCCCGTGTGAACTCACAGCCCGAGCTGTTTGTGCGTCTTTCTCATTTGGGTCTTTTGTTTTTTGCATTTTCTTGGGGTTGTGCCTGGACCACCACCGAAACACAGCAGTGCGGCCGCCTCGTCTCCCGAGGAGCACCTGGTCACCGCCCTGCCGGGGCTCAAGGACAAGGACTTCCCCACTAAGCAGTATGCCGGCCACATCCCGGTCGTGGACGGGTTCCACTTCTACTGGCTGTTCGAGAGCGCGAGCTCGGACCCTTCGTCCGACCCCCTCGTGATATGGCTGAACGGCGGGCCGGTGAGAGGTGGATGCGTTTTCGGTAGTCCCATCATTTCACGACGCTGTTTTGTAAGCATGTACGCCGTATTCGAACCGCTTTTATATCCAGCGTATCCCCTGCTTTGCCGTTTGCCCATAAGACATAGTCGCTTCCGGAGTAGCAAGCGAGCTACCCTGACATCGCAGTGCGTCTGTGGTTCAAGTTCCAATTCTAGGCATGGGGCTTCGCGTTGACTTTTCTCTTGTCCTTGCTGTTGCGTGTGACGATGTACTCGGGGTTGTTTCCCGGCGAGGCAGGGCTGTTCAAGCATGGACGGGTTGTGGCTTGAGAACGGTCCTTTTCGATTACATGACTCCGGGGAAGGCATCGACGTCAATCCCTATAGGTGAGTGGGTTTGCGCAGACAAGCAGGCGTTTTTTTTGGAAGTCCCCGTTAGCGGTACGTGTAGCTTGGCGGTCTACGACGTGGTACGGTAATTTGGCCTGCGGTAGGGACAGATGGTGTTTCAGAAAGCACACGACCGGTGCTCGACTAATAAACTTTGCTGTATGGCACCGTACTTGCTCAATATGCCTCCGCATAAGTACGTAGTTCTTGACCTGTGGGTCAAGGCTGAGACCCTAAGAAACTATCATGCGTAAGTACGACGGGTACAGAGGGGGTCGCACCCACAGCGCGTCGTGCTTGCCTGAAAAAGGTGTGGTATGCCAAGGAACCCCGGTCAATTTGTCACGTTGAGATAGATGCACCTGAGGAAAACAAGACAACGAGCAGTTGTTGTTTCTGACTGGAAGGTTGGAAATGTGCCCGTCCCGTTCCGTCCGTCTCACACAGCTGGCACAACGTGGCAAACGTTTTGTATGTGGACCAGCCGGTCGGCACTGGTCTCAGCTTCACCACCAACGGTAACTACGCCGACAACGATCTCCAGGTGCGGGAACCGCCTTTTCGAGGATTTGATTATTTATCTTTGAAATAGAGAGGGGGTTTCGCATCCCTAACGCTAACCCCCTACCCAACCACGTACCCCCTACAAAACAATGTTAGCATCCTCGCGAAGGATACTAGGTGCGGTGACCATCCTCGGCAGGCACAGAGGTGCATTTTCTTTGCAATCGCCTCGATATGCTTTCGCTTGGCGTCCTTGCTATCTTGCCCCCCTTTGCTACCCTGCCTACCTCCCCTCTAAGCGCCGATCTTGTTCTGGGGGGGGGGCGGCGCTGTTTTGAAGAATGCGGGTTCTCATCTCAGTAAAGGGGCGCCGTCGTCCATTCTTCACGGTTGTTTTCTTCGCGGAACGTGCAATTGTGCTCTTGCTTATTGATTAATGCCGTTGATACCACGTTTTGGGCCGAGTATTTATCTAGGCCGTTGCAAAGGATCGCCAGCGAAGCTGCTTTTCGGCTGGGTGCAAGGCGTTGAGACCAACCTCAAGGCCACGCGGGGAGAGTAGCCGCCGACACGGAGCCGCGAAAATGTCTGCGGTTGGACTGGTACCGCTTGGTCCCACGTCTTCGCGCGCGTGTCAACGATGAGATCGATCGCAGCGTACCTTGCTTTGCTGTGACCGGCGGTTTGCTTGTTCCAACCCGGCGTCTTTCCCTCAGGTGGACGAGCAATTCTACCTTTTTCTGTCGAACTTTCTGGAGCTCCATTCTCGGTTCAAGGCCGGGAGCGGCAAGTCCCGCCCGATATTCTTCACGGGCGAGTCTCACGCAGGGCACTACATCCCTTCCATGACGGCCTACATTCTGGCCAAAAACGAAGCCGCTGGAGAGGTACGGGAACCCCCGTCCCCCCCATTAGGTTGCCTCCCAACGATGTGATACTAGGAAATTACAGGGACACGCTCGTGGCATGTTCTGCTCTTTTCGCCCGTCTCCTATATGATGTGTTACCAAGTTTCGTTTTTTTCTTTTTGTCTTCACTCCAAATCAGCGCTCTCGGCACTAGTGCAGTTTTACTCCAACCCGTGGTCACACAGAAGAGCCCCTCTCTACCCTCCCCTCCTGCGGTACTTTGCCTTCGATTTTTAATGGGAGAAGAGTTCCGCACTCTCTTCCCTCTGTGTACACACGAACTAGCGCTATCCACTAGGCCAGGAGCGGAAGCGAGAGAAAAACTCACTTTGCAAGAAAAACTCGCTTACGCCGGGATTCGAACCCCTGACCTGACCTCTAGAAGGTTTCGAGGATACCAACTAGACCACCGGGGCGACCGACTGGTCATTTGAATCACAACGGAGACGGCCAATTCTTCATTGTTGATTTCTGATGGTGTCTTTGCTTTTGATGGCGCGCTTTTGCAGGGAGAGCTGGTTGTCGACGTCCAGGGAATGATGATCGGCAACGGGTGGTTCGATCCAGTTTCCCAGGTATGTGTTTGCAGCGGGGGCACTGCAACCGTATACCGTTGCCGCACTATTCTCTTTCGCAGGAGCCCCGCTGATGTGCTGCGGTGGCCCGTGACGTCTCTTTCGATGCCGCCTCGCCAAGCGCAACAACGTATGATGTTTCTGAAAGTCGGTTGTCACGTACGATTGTGGCATCGGGTCGGCGCGTTCGGTGTCGCCGTGTGCGCTGCTGTAGTAACCGTGCTTCCCTGTGTAAGGCCGCAGGGTACCAAGGGATGTGTGCATAGCCGACCTTGTACCGGGCACCCGGCGCTATTCAGAGTATGCGCGACTGCACTTAAACGTTTCATCCGTGCCACGCGATTTCACGGGGGCCCCGGCCTTGTTCGTGTACGGCAGGGACCACCAATAGTCCTGCTGTGTAACGATGTCTCGATCCTCCCGTGTTTTGGTGTCGAATCTACTCCTCTTTGGTTCCTCTTCTGCAGTACGACGTGAGCGACTTCGCGTTCGGGATGGGACTGATCGACTCCGGGCAGAGGCGGGGGCTGAAGAAGCAGGAGGAGAGCTGCCTATCATTGATCGAAGCCGGAAACTACAAGTGAGCGCCGGGCGCGCCGGCGACGCCGCACGGCAGAAAGAGAGAGAGAGAGAGAGAGAGAGAGAGAGAGAGAGAGAGAATAGCTGTACCGCATGCCGGTGGGAGGTCGTTGCCGTTAGTGCCATCGTTTCGAGAGAGACAGACAGACAAGACAGAAATAGAGAGAGAGAGAGAGAGAGAGAGAGAGAGAGAGAGAGAGCAACCGCTCCAGCTCCTGTTTCTTTGATCGCACTGTGCTGGATACCGCTAGCAGCCAGGTGTCTGCTGCAGATTAACGTCATTTGACCGTTGGGTGCGCTTGGAACGCTTCCATGTACACACCGTCGTCTTGTGTTTTTTTTTTTTGTCCTATGCATACCTCTGCTGTGACTGCTCTACGGATCTACACACAAAAGGAACGTAGTGTGTGAACGCCGCAGCTGAGCGTTTGCGACTGGCATGGCGACTCAGCGCCGGCCGGCTGCCAGCAGAAACATGCGACCGCCTATCGTCCACCTCTCCTCGCAGCAGCGATTCGTCACCCCTCCCCCTCCCGGTCGGTTTTCTGTCTCGTCCCTTGGCGCTCTCTCCATGCCCTCCGAACGCGAAAATCTGCCCACCGAAAACAACAGCGACCATGGTTGCTTGGGATTGATGGATTCGGTCATAGCCGCCAGCAACGCTAGGAAGGTCGGGGTGCCCAGGGTGTCCATGTACGACGTGCGCGACTACGAGCTCGGCAGACAGTTTCCCCCCGGACACGCGACCGTCGAGGTGAAGCAGAAAAATTGAGCAGGTTTCCCATTTGCGCTTTCCCGCCGTCCGTGGTCTGGTTCTGGTCTTGCTGCCCTCGGAAGAGGCCAACTGCTGCTGTTTTCTCGCCGCCGCCGCCGCCGCCGCCGCCGCCGGCCGTGTGTGTGTATCGTGTTCTCTTGACCAGGATAGAGAAAGTACGCCGGTAGCCATGGTCCGCTCCGCACGCCATAGAGGACGAACCCCGCCCCCCTAAAGTCTGCGATTCGGTCGACTACTAGGACTGCTGCCCAGCCCGTGATCATGCAAACCACCGTCCGCTTTCTTTTATCCGCGTTACGTTTGGCGCCGCGTTTTTTTTTGGGGGGGGGTGTCAGGCGTATCTCAATCGGAAGGACGTGAGGGCGGCGATCCACGCCTCCAGCTGCCCCATCAAGTTCCAGGAGTGCACAGACCAGCCCTTTGTTCACCTTTCAAAGTGAGGACAACAATGTACTCACCCACTCTCTGCAACACGGGACAGGGAACTGGACTACTTTTGGAATGGCTCACCGTGTCCGTTTCGTACCTTGGGTAACGTAAGGTACCACACCCCCTGGAGCATTTTTTAAAGCTCGAGTTCTCCACGACGGAAGAGGATGCATCAATCAAAGGAGGTGTTTTGTCGGAAAACTCTCCACGACACGGTTCCCGCACCACCATTTTTGGCATCGCCAATTTTTTGTGCTGTGGAGCAATCGAGCCTTGGAGAAGTGGCTCCAAGGGGGTGGGGTATCTTGTGTCATGTCACCCACGGTAGTTTTGTGGAGGATATTCCTCGCCGCATGCGGCCCTGCCCAGGCAGACGGGTGCAAGCAGTTGTTGTCCCGATATATCGCGGTCCCGAATAGCGCGTTTCCCGATGTATCGCGGAAACAATTCCTAGGCACAACAACCTAGCCAGCTACCAAATTGCCACAGGGACCTTCCCCCATGTGTTAGCGTACGATTGCCTACGTAGGAAGGTTAGGGAGGTCTAGTCTATAGAAGGCCCAAACTACACATATCATGATTTTATTCTGGTGCTCTCCTCGCGTTGCTGCTGTCGAGCGAAATGTTGCCGACCCTCTCGTCTCTCCGTCGCCTTGACTTCCCCGGCCGGCGCACAATACTCTGGGGCTGCAGGTGGGACGGGCTGGGGGTGACGAAAGAGTTGCGGTCGATCCTGAACGCGGGCGTCCGATCCCTCTTCTTCAACGGACAGTACGACCTCATTTGCAACCACGTGAGTGCGCCAACGAGCAAACGAGCCACCCTATAACGTCTTCCCACCTCCTCCCGTGTCCGGGGGATGGATCGCTCTAGCCTTCCACGGCGGAAAAAGACACGGGATACAGTAGTCGGGGGCCGTCCATAGTGCGGGTATAGTCTGCGCCAAGCGCTAATGCCGGCACAATAGCGAGCGGGAACCCGCAATATTCTATGGTATTAACCATCTTGATTATTCCGTCTGTGCCAGCGAATTGCACCGGCACTATACCGGGCACCCGCACTACACTGCCAGCGAATTTCATCCGCACTGTAGAGGGCACCCGACTGTTGCAGTACTTTTGTAAGGACAATGGCATTCCGGAGTTCCCGAGGAGATAACACAGATCAACGGTGCCCCCCCCCCCCCAAAATCTGTGACATTTGCTTTAGAACTGGGCATCTTTG
>FN649729.1:828741-840542 GCA_000310025.1 Ectocarpus siliculosus | reverse complement strand
TTTTTATTTGCTTCGTTCTTCGGGCGTCGCGTAACTGCAGTTGATTATTGGGCTTACAGCAGTGTTACCGCTGCTCTTTGGACAGAAGCAAGTATTGGGCTTCTTGGCCTGAAAACTATGCTACAGTTTTTTACAGGAATTGTTCATGTTCTGCGCACTCTAGGCGAAGGTATAGTCGGGTGTTCTGATATCATTCATTCGTCGTGTTTCTACTTGTTCTTTGTGTAAATATAGCATGCTACGAAGGGGGGGGGGGGGGGGTTGTGGTGGCAAGTTTTCTGGAAAATGTGTGTACAATTTTGGTGTGTCCAACTGAGCTATTTTTCAGCCACGCATGTACTGCTATAAGCTGACAACCCACTGTTCAATGGTCCCGTGCATGTCACACACAAGCTGCTCGTTCCGTTATAAACCCCCTTTACCCTGTTGTGATGCGACTTCAGTGCGGCATCACTACTGTACTTACACTATACCGACCGTCTATCGTTGAAGCATCAATTGGAGCAAGCCAGCAGGGAGCCGAACACTACCTTTGTGCTGGGCGGCAAGCATGCTCCATCGGGTAAGTACTGAGTATTTGAAAAGGGGCTTCAATTTCCCTTCTAAATGCGGCCAACGGAAACTTCTCTCGCCTCTTGTGGGTAGATCTCTCGACAAGAGGCGGTCCCCCAACCTGCTCATGACATGACCTCGGGTGCGACCGTTTTTCTCAGTCCTGTCTAGGGGATTGATTTTCGGCTTCCATGAAAAAAAAACACAATGAAAACAGTTCTACGACACAACTCTTTCTTCCCAAAAGCTCCTGAAGCAACATCAACGAATTCCCCTTGATATGGGCAACCTTGCGGGGACGTTTAGCCCACGGGTACCTGCTTGGCGCCTTCATTGTTGGTCTAAAGCCACAACAATCCACTGCTTGCAGTCGTAGAATACCTTCTGCCGTGCACATCATGAATACTGGAAAACTCAGGTAACAATGAATCGTATGCCTCGGCCCCAAAAACGCACCTACAATCCTACGTTTAGTGCAAAGTGGTGCTGCTGCGCGTTTAGCGGCGCTAGACTATTTAGAGCATGTCGTACTCCCACTCAGCGTCCCTCGCGCCACAGCCCTCGCTGAGTTCGTCGGAAATCGTCCACCGCTTCCACTTGTCCATTGCACCGTTGAAGGATGACTTGAGCTGGATTATTGTTAAGAGCGAACGCGGGAGAGCGGGAGCACCAAGTTTTGTTTTTGTTGTTGTTTCTCTCACATTAGCTCTATATAGTCCACAGAGATGGGGAGCCCGTGGTCGCAAAACCCGGCACATACGACGCCACGGGAAACGAAACAAGAATAGAGTACAAACCACTCGGGAAAAAGAAAACAAAATGATAGAAAGAGAAGAACAGCTACCGCACCGAAAACCAAGTGCGTACATGCGAGGCTTAGCACGGGCACACCGCAAGTACCAGGAAGCCGACCTTTCGACCCTTGAATCGCAGCCTATTCACAGCAGTGGGGTCTCGAATGCTGGCACCAAACGGCACACAACCCATTCATCTCTGAACGGCGACGTGACTCGTGATGAACACCAGGTGTAGACTATGAGTTCGCAGGCCGCAGGCCGTGCTTGATGTCCGGTGACAACAGAGCCAATCCCCTTCAAGACCGGGTCAGCCGCATTTGTTCCCCGAAGCCTACCCGTACCCACGACCGTAGAAAACCCCGCTTACGCTCGTAGATTCAATAATCACGACCACGCCGCCCAAGATGATGAGGGGAGGATGTGTCGTATAACTAAGAAGACTGGCTCGTCCTAAAACGGGTTGTGCAACTATCATCCTGCCTTTCGTCAATATACGTATGCTGCCGATCGAAGTAGGCGTGTCAAAGGAAACGAGGACAGGCCCTCCCTGCCAGCAATACTTGCGCTGCTCTCGTCCGAGCTGCTACCCTACACCGGCGGGTGGTAGATGCACTACAGTACAGTGGCGGCTACGGTTTAAGAGAGGGTCGTGACAAGCCAGTATTTCTCTCGTAAATCCGGTTTTCTCTTAAACCGTACTGTGAAATGTATGCATTTCTCATGGTCGTGACAAGCCAGTTTGACTCTCTTAAATCGGTACTTTCTCTTACGTAGTCTCTCGTAAACCGTAGCCGCCACTGTATGTGGTATGCTCTACTTGTATATTGCAAAGGACACTTGCCACTTTCATCTCTCCGAGCTTGGCGAAGGCACATGTTTCTAGCTCATCGGCCATCCACACTCCCTCCTCCTCGCTGTCAAGATCGGGGCACAGAACCTGCCATGGACATGGATCGGTAGACATGGGCCCGAAACAGTACGTCATAAACCGAAACCCGCCAGGTACCGTCGACGGTTTCTAGTTTACATGCAGTAGGTGAAAGGTCAGCGTTTGGTATTCTTGAATGCAGAGACAACGGATACACAGATTTTGTCCGCTGAACCGTTTGTCAGCTGAACAGAAGCCATGAAAATCGATTTTGCGGAGCGTAAGCAGCAAAGAGCGCCTTGGACGAAAAAAGCAGCGTGCACTTCGGTGTCCGGAAAACGTACCATGCACTCGCTTATCCGCTGAAAGGCGGCAGCAGTGTCATGCCTCACCACCACGGCTGGTGTACAACAGGACACCAGTCTATGCCGCACGAAAAACGTCGCCACACACACACACGTGGGCGACTGACGACAAAACCCAACAAAAAATTTCTTCAGCGGTTGTTGCGCATGAGCGAACACAAGCAGGCCTCCTCGCAGACAAAACTTACCCCCCACACACACACCAAACGCTACAGCACTTGGACGTCCAGCAGCTTATCAACCAGAAGCGACACCGACCGGGGCATGCCACAATGTGGAAGAGGAAAACAATCCGGCACCTGTGTGACCCTGGGTCGTTGTAGTTGTACGACAAAATACACGGAAAAGTGTAGTAATCTACATACACTGAATCACACGTGTAATATATGTCTCACCACGAAAAATGGGAGGACTGTCGCCAAAATAAATAGAACGGAAACACACCCACACACACACACACACACCTGAAGCTCGGCTTTGTCGAGAATGTCCTCGGGCAGTTTCCAGGCGTCGTTGCGCAGCTTGTTGATGCTGACGATGACCGCCACGCCCTTCTCCCTTCCGTCGGTTGACTCGTTCTTCACCAAATCTGTCAGTGGGTACTGTTGTTGGTGCGCACAGTAGATGGGAAGTGCTGTAAGTGCGGTATGTCGACGACCAGGTTCGTGCTCATGTCCATGAGAGCGAGGGAGGCTCAGCCAATGGGCTTCAACGCCCAGGTTCGGGCACACATCCGTCAGCAGGGGCCGAGAAAGAGGCTCAGTCAGCGGGCTTCAACGCCCAGGTTCGGGCACACATCCGTCAGCAGGGGCTGGGAGAGAGGCTCATCCAAAAGGAAAAGGGGATAGTACTCTTGTTGCGAACGTTTCTGCAAGAACGCTGCAGCTGCTGTGGGAAAAGGGGAACGCGTGCATGCCACCCCGACACCTCAAAAGCCCGCGTGGAAGAGGAGGCATGTTTGCCTGGTTCGTTCCAAAAAAGGAACAATAGACAGAATAGGTCCCTGGAAGGCATGGGGCGGTACTGACAGTTGTCTAGGGCAGAGCACAGGTTCTTCGAAAACACTCATGACGCCACCTGGAAAACAGATACTCGATAGTTCACCTTCACAGATGTTTTCAACAAGATAAAGAATACCATTTCGTTTTTTTCGGTGGGTGATATGTACTTGTAGATCCCATCTCACACGTTAAGGATTGGGAGGTGTCCTGGTCGGGGAAATTGTTTTTTCGATGATGAATACCCCCCCCCCCCTCCCCCTTGCGGCCTCGCATTGATCAGGTTTGTCTCGATTTGCAGCAGCTGTCGTCCAATTCGTTTACTTTCTCTTTTTTCGTCGGCTCAGCTTCCTCGAATCTGAGCGATGAGCTCCACCATCCTCTCGTGGCTACCTTACTTAGTACGCTGCCCGAACATCGCATACCCCACAACACACATAGTCCTCAGCGAACCTTTCGGTGCCCACAACTGATGCCTCATGCGTTCGACACTTGTCAGATGCCACCAAGTCAGGAACAGCAATCGAGTTTGTTGTTGCGTTTTTGGTAGGAGACGCGAAGATGCGCTGTTGGCACATGCCGAGAGATTGGTTCTCTCTCGGCGGCAATGGTACCGAGCGATTGGTTCTGTCTCAGCTCAAGGGGCTGGGTTGCCGCACCATCCGTACCAACTCGGCGGGCGAGAGAGCACAACGTACGTACCTCGACCACATCCCCGCACCCGGGCTCTCCGCTCTCGCCCGCGCCTCCCTCCGAGTCTGCATCGCTGTCCACTGCTGCTGTGTCCTCTGTTGCAGTAGTAGCTGCTTGTTTCGACCCCACCCTCCACCCCGCCAAGCGTGAGTCCGCGATGCCCGGGACGTCTGCGTCAACCTCCGCCATCATGTTGACGAGCACCTGCGCAGCAGGTGGCGGGAGACGTGAACATGGGATGTCGACGGGTGCTGCGGACTGGACCAGGGGGGGAGCGCAGGGTCCAAAAGGTGGAGTTTACAGAGGTGATACAACTTCCTTGACGGCGATGGCACAGCCGGATGTAGGATCGACCCAGTGGACTCCAAAAAAATAGGTTTGTGCGGGCTGTCTGTTGCACGCCGTATCGCCATGCCCCCCCCCCCATGTAGTCGCGGAATGTCGGCTGTACAATAAGGAGAGAGAAGTGTACATGACTGAGCTGGGAAAAATATAAGGGAGGTGCAGGGAGATGTTTGAGGCATGGAATAGAGAGGAGAGGACGGTAGCTGTACTGGGGAGTAGGAAGTGGTTTGAAAAGGCGGGAAGGGATATCGTTAGGATAGACAGACTAGGGAAGACATTTTTGAGCCCCCTTTGGCAAAGTAGGAAGGAACGATTGGCCGTCAGTAATCGGTCCTGTGGGAACAACGCCCCGTCCTTTGGAGGACGGGTGGTCAATGGTTTAACCGTTAAGATATGCAAAACATAAGAGTACGCCCCCCCCCCCCGCGCCGCCCGAGACCTCGTGCGCGGGCTTCCGATCTGCTCTGGGTAGGTCCCGGTCCCACCGGTGCCGGCGTATGCACTGCTGCAGCAAGTTACCCCCCGGGTGAACCATATCTATCTTTCGGTGACGTACGACGGTAGGCACTGTTGTACTCACCCGCGCATGGTGCGGGCGCGCAGACACAGGACGTACGTGACGTTGGCGATGCGCGGCGCCGGCAGGGTCAGCAGCTCCTGCTGTGAAACCACAGGACAAAGTTGGGCGCCCAAAGACAAGGCCGTTTAGTCCGCCAATTGAGGCGAAGCACAACGTATGTGGATTGTCGCTACATGGTCCCCGGTAATCGACAAGAACACGGAGCCTGTCCACTACCCTTTTAACGGTCCTCAAACACTCGTGTTGAAATGTTTCGAGACTGAACGGTCGATTCTCGGTGAGGTGTGATATTCAGCATCCCGTCCCGACGTAGACCTGCGCGAAGAAACTGCTGAACGGACGGACGCACCGCAGGAATTCTCTCTGGCCGTACATACGGTAATGCATAAGGGATACGCGCCCAAAAGCGACGGGTTGGGATGTCCCCGTTCTGCGTTGTGGTATGGCATGGTGTGGTGCTTCCGTGGTGTTTTTTTCGTCCCGCCGCCACCCCCGGCCCTGCCGCGACGCTCTCTTTTGTTCCCACCTTCTCCCATCCCGCCCAAAGTTGAACCGTTTCCATTGCGCCCTCTTCACATTCCACTCTCTGCCCAATTACCCCGCCCAGTCCTGCGGCGTGCCTATATAACACCAAGTGGCCATATACACTCGAAACGTACAATTGTACGCCTACACACGCACACCGTGCAAGAACGGCGAAGAAAATGTGGAATCACAACCCGATAGGTTGTTCCGCGAGTAAACGCCCGTAGTTGTCCTCCACCTCTCGCTACATCAGGACGTACTTGTGCCAAAAGTTCGATGAGTCGGCGCATTGGTCAGTGAGTGGTGGCGGGGTGTATCCCACAGCAACGAGAAAGCACAACTCTCGCTCATTTCCTGTCTGTTTCTTGTCTTTTTATCATCTATTGTCTATCCTCATCGAGAAAGGCGCTGGCTCCATCCCATCCCGTCAATGAAATGGCGTCTCGCTTTTCCGTCCCATCCCATCCCACTGCGCCCGGAGTACCGGTGTTCGTGTACTTAATTACAGTATTGTACCACAGCGGGAAGCCCAAAACTCTTTCGGCGTGCGGCGGGCAAAACGTCCTCATACCATACCACACCAAGCTTTGAATACATAGATGATGGATAGCAAAAGAGCGGAGTAGGGCAAGGAAACGCACCCCTTGAACAATAGAGAGAGGTAAGACGTTCCTGTATCATGAACTGCATGGTGATGGAGAGTCGTTGTTACGTTGGTCCATCTAACACGTTGCGCTGGCTCTTTCCCATGAAAAATGCTCATTTTCTCCCTCACCCCTCACTTTGTACTGTGGCGTGGTTGGTTGATCCTGGCAATACCCACATCACCAAATGTCTTTATACTTCATACCTGACATGACCGGCAACAACAAGCCAGCGGATGGCGTTAAGGGCATTCGTCGCTAGTCAAACTTGTACTATTTTGATGAGTAATCGCTGGGGTACGGGGGACGGGCTCGTTTGTCTTGATCCTGCTGCATACTCAACGGTCATGGTTCATGTGTTCATGTTGGTTTCGAGCTGACATGAGGACCACCACGGAGTGTGTATGCTGACGGTCATACACACTACCTCAGCACACATCACGCTTTGTCTCAGCGCAAAACAGACCTGGGGGTGCCAGCCGAATGAAGGGTGTTGCAGGTCGAAGTAGGAGGGCGCATGATGCGGAAAGAAAAAGAGCGGCCCTCGTCATGCAACCACTTGTTGAAGTCTTCGAGCCCATCATGCTTGTAGTCGTGGTCTACAGATGTGCCGCAACGTGAATGGTGCAAATGAATGCGGGCAGGAACAGCGCAAGAGCAGGCCTGCGAGGAGAGAAGGGTCCTGTCCCGCCTGCCTCGCACCGCCGGCAGCGAAAGGGGCGTCATGATAGGGGCGCCGCAAATAGCCGTAAGGCTGCGGTAGGTAGCATGTAGCTGCCCGGGTTTCATGCATGGCAAGAAGGGGAAAAAACCGTCAAATAATTTTGAAAACGAGAACAATGGGGAGAAAACAGCAGCAGTGGCATAAGGTGCACTCGCTCGAGGTGTGTGGCGACGAGGAACGCGCTTACGCGCGCTACAGCAGTACCAAGCGGCATCAAGGTCCTTACCACACGGCCCAAAGAATTATCGCATTACACCGACGTGATACCGTCGGTGTCGGTGGATCACCAACAATCACGTTCAGTTGTCGTCGGCGAGTCGCAGGGTCGACGCGTCCGCAGCACTCTCGAAAGCACCGGCGTTTCGCCCAGTCTCGTGTATTGCAAATGAGCTCCTGGTGAGCCCCGAGCTCAAAGAGAGGGGGCTTATGTTTTACAAAGTGGCAGCTGGAGTACAAGGGGAGCGGTACAGTGTACCTTGCGGTGCCAAAACTTTTTGGTCGAGCGGAGCACGAAGAATCGGCGAGGCGACAGAGCCCGAACTTTCGTTCATCGGCGATACGACCTCTGCATATGCTCACGCGTCGTTTACATGGAGTCGAAAAAGGACGATGTCTCCACCGGCAGCAACAGCAGTCGGCCACCGGTAGAAGCCGGAGAAATGCGACGGAATCATGAAGCCGAAGGCGCACCATTGACGGGAGGGCAGACCAGCAACAATAGCGACCTGTCAACCCTAAGTGCTCCGGTTCTGCCAACAACGCACGTGGTCGGGGCCGGCTTATCCGATCACGCGAGTAGCCAAAACTCGATCCATGAAGTTCTAAGCAGTGGGTACTCGTCGGTGGCAAGCAATGATGGAGGTCTTGAACCCCCGCTTCTCATCGGCGTGAATCCGCTGATAGTATTGAACAAGGCGACCAACCCGGCGTCGATCCCACAGCATGACACAGATGCAGCGGCGGCGCCAAGAGGAGAGAAATTGCAACCGAGGAGCAGCAGACATGAACTCGAGTTACCAGGTGGCTCCACAGAGCGGGCGGCCACGAATAGTGCACCCTTGGCAGTGGACCGTGAAGTTCTCGTCATGCGTGAAGCAGCTCAACCGTCAGACGCAGACCCGACGCCGCTTGGACAGCACAGGCGACTGAGCCTCTTTGAGCGGGCGAACAGCACCATAATATACTCCTCCAATGAGGGAAAGGGCGGTGACGGGAACAACAGTGAAGACAGTGTACCCCATGCTAGGTGCGACCGCAGCAAGAGCGGCGTCGTGGTGGTGAATGGCAGGGACATCAATGCCATCGGTCTTGAGGACAGGACGACTCTGATAAATGGCGACTCAACACGCGGGCGAGACAAATATAACACCGTTCTTCGCGACTGGCTGATGCACGTCGTAGAGAAGGACGACCAGCAGGACGCCGAGGTACGGTAGTCAATTCCGGGACGTTCACACTAATCTATGCGTTCACGCTTTGCCGTTGTTATTTAATGCTGTCTGTTATTTAGTAAAGTGAGTAGTAACATTCCCCGGATGAGAGGATGGGCCCCCGTCCCTCATATCGACACGAATAATGACACGAGTCTTCTACACTCAAATCGCGACCATGTGCAAAGAAGGAGAGCGTTGCAGTTCCTACAGATAACCTGCGTTAGAACCAACGTCCTTGTCATCGTTTCTATCAAATCTTCTCCGCCTTTTACCGCTCATCGTACTTCTGTTGTGTCTCCCAACGAACCAGCAAGTTCAAAGCATCTGGGCTACGGCCCGGCGGCGGCGAAGGCTAGCTCACAAGACTTTTGAAGCTGCAGACTACGAGCTCTACGACAGCAAGGTGCGAAAAGTTTTCAACTTCTGCCTACACCCAAAATAATGTTGTACCAGCGCCAGCGCAGAAGACAGAGTTCGGGTGACCGGGTTCGGATCACGAGTTATGAGGCGAACAAGGCGCGATCGCATGGGTGTAGCCGGTGGTTGTTGACACCCAGAGAACCGTTCTTCATGTCTGGCACACAGATTATTTTGGTTTGTTTCCCCCGTAGGAAGACTTTCTTCCGCATATCATCTGCCAGTAATATATTCACGATGGCCAAAGAGAGGACGCAATGCTGGCAGGGTTGGGTTTCTCAACACTGTGTGTTCACCCTTTCCTCGTTTGTGCCAACCCGAAGATAAATTCGCGCGCGACATTTGCCTTCCGCGTCGTTGTCAAAATTTCTGACCATATTTGCCAACACTCCCCAGGTGTGGCATACACACAAACAAGATGCAGCAAATAACAACCGCGGCGGGACGAAAGGATCGAAACGCCACCGAAAGCTCGTCGGGCGTTCGCTGACCCTCGCGTTGGGTATCGCGGTGGGGTTAACTGGCTGCTTCGTGACGTTCTTCACCGAGTGGATCGTGCACGCCAAGCTTCATTTCATCGCCCACATCATTGAAGAGCACGAGGGCGAATCCGGTGGGTTTTGCCCTCGTCCGTTCACCGTCACCCGGAAACACAGCCTCTGTGTGTGATTCCGGATCGTCGGGTGGGCAAGACTTGGCTTTCGCCGGCAAAATAGGACAAGTTTCGCTACCGCGGTAGAATTGCGGGGGGGGGACAGCGTGTTTCCCAACCTCATATCCTGTCCACCTCGTGTAGCGCCGCGTTACAACAGCAGCAAGTGACTCGAGAAAGCCCTTGTCTCCATGTGCTCCCCCGTGCCCTCCGTGCCAACCCTTCCCACTAGACTTCACGCGCTATGGGACAGCGTTCGCGTGGCTGTGGTTCATCAACAGCCTTCTCACGGTGGGGGCTTTCGGCATGGTGTGGTATCAGCCGTGGTCGAATGGTTCGGGAATACCGGAGACCAAGTGCTTGCTGAATGGGGTCAGCATTCCCCAGGTGAAGAAAAAGAAATCGCAAGCATGACGCTTTTTCCACTGTATGAGGTGCGCTTTCGCGATCATTGTTGCATGGTAGTTTCTAGTTGCCAGGAGCTAACGTAGGAGCAGCTACGGTTTTATGTTGTCTTGTCAACACCATGCTACAAGCGGCGGCCCGTGTCACAGACCGCCCAAGTATTTGAACGAGAGTAGGGCACAAGTGGTGCCGAGTGAAGCTCTGTGACTTCGTTCGTTGCTACGACTGGCGTGAAGAGTACAAGCGGGTCTATTTACTGTAAAGACAACAACGTGTGAAAAATTCTAGACAGAAATAGCAGCGAAAGCACCGACGTGAAGCACTATCGCCCAAGGTGATGGTGTCCGATTGATTTTCGAAGCCCAGCGAAAAAAAAAAATAGCAGCAGCGTTACCGACGGCAAATCTTCGGCTCTGTATTCGAAAATTATTCATGGGCACGGCGACGATTGATGGGGTTTTCTTGGACGTGCTTTTGTCTGACCACGTACGCGTGTCGCCTTCGAAAAAAAGCACCTCACATGACACCCCCCCCCTCTTGGCCACAACTCCAGGTCCTCGCTCCGAGTACTCTGGTTACGAAAGTATTTGGCGTTATCCTCGGAGTGGCCTCGGGGCTACCGATCGGCAAGGAAGGCCCCATGATTCACGCCGGAGCGGCAATCGGGGGGGGTATCGCCAACATCCCTGGGATCCCGGGCGTAGCGGAGTTCCGCAACGATCGAGACAGGTGCCTATTTTGCCGGAAAACGCTCTGTAGCTCCGCGCGGAGGATAGGGTGTGATCGTGCTAGTTTCCTCTCGAGATCGTGATGTGTGCCCTTGCCAACAGAAACAGCGTGGTGTAGGACGCTCACATTCGAGGTGACTGGTTGCTGGACTACAACACCCTTCCCGTTATTGTCGACAAACTGTCACACCGCGACTAACTCTCGTCTCGGCAAGAGTACAACACCGAAAAACAAAGACGCAACTGCCTCTTCTTGATCATACGCAGTTTTGGTCGCCTCCTTCCCGAAAGCAGTGCTCGAGAACGCAAGACATTTTCCTCGAGGCTTCCTGCGTCTATTTGATCCGGCAATTGGGCCCCGGGCCGTTCACCGTGGACATGGCGTTCGTTTTTGGCCTCAATAGACTTGTAAACAGCAAATTACAACAACGTGCCATCAGTGTTACGACAATTGTTCAGCTGATAGGAAGAGCAAGCTGGGTTTTCTTTGTGGCTAGCGCGAGAATCCATCCTCTCGCTCTCTCTCTCAGGCACGATCCGGCCAGAAAGTTTTCCGTACCATGCACACACGCATTTTCGAATTTACGGGGACCACTGACAGCCCAAGTCAAATTCCTAGTTCGAGAGTAACACCGATGAAAATTTGGGTCATCCGCGAACAACATCCACTTCTCCCGCGGTTGCACCCGCCGTGCCCACCTCGTTGCCGAACCGTTCCCGATCACGGTATACCGTTCACGAGCAATTCCCGTCCCTGGTCTCGCAGGCGGGATTTGGCGGCCATGGGCACTGCCGCCGGTGTGGCTGCCGCGTTCCGCACCCCGATCGGAGGCGTTTTGTTCGCTCTCGAGGAGGGGGCATCGTTCTGGACGACGTTTTTGACGTGGAGGAGGTAAAGCGGGAGAAACGAGTGGCTTCGAAAGAATGTCGACGGCAAACGTTTTTCTGCCAGCGGACCAAACACCAAACAGGCATGCCGTCAATGTTTGAGTGTATGTGCTTTTGCTTGGTGTATAAGAATAAGGTCTGGCGCCGCTCCCCCCCCCCCCCCCCCCCCCAAATTAACAACCACCCA
>FN649729.1:816513-828641 GCA_000310025.1 Ectocarpus siliculosus | reverse complement strand
TTTTAATTTTGGGGGGGCCCCGCCCACCCCCCAAATAAAATTTTTTTTTTGGGGGGAAACCCGGGAAAAAATTTGGGGTTTTCCGGGAAAAAAAAACCCTTTTTTCCGGGGGGTCCCCCCGGCGGTGCCCCCTTTGTTGGGAACCTTTTCCGGTCCAGGGTATCGGTTCCGGGAAAAATTCCCTCCCCTTTTTTTCCCGGGGGGTTTTGGGGGGGCCAGGGCCCTCCCCCCGGGTGGGGTCCCCCCTTTCCGACCCCCTTTTGGGGGGGTTTTTTTTCCTTTCGGAGGGGGGGGACTTTTTTTGGAGGCATTTTTTTCCGGGGGGGGGTAAAAGGGGGAAAAAAAAGGGGTTTAAAAAAAATTTGGCGGCCAAATTTTTTTTGCCCGGGGGCCAAAACCCAAAAAAGGAAGCCCGAAAATTTTGGGGGGTTTGGCTTTTTCTTGGGTTAAAAAAAAAAAGTTGGGGGCCCCCCCCCCCCCCCCCCCCCCCCCCCAAGTCAACATCCACCCATAAGTCGTCCGTCCTCACAATTGATCATCGTCTTGAGCACATTTTTGAGTCAGATCTTGCCTTGTTGCCCAAGACGATGAACTCGCAATCTCCCACAATTCCATTTCGGAAAAGTGACACCTGTCCACACTGCCCCTGGGTAGAACCTGACGCCCCAGCGACTAGTGGTACTAAACAGCCAAGCATCTAGGCTGGTAGCGGAGGACAAGAATAGAGGAACAGCAGTGCATCGTTCCACCCGATAAGTGTGGTTAGGGGCCGAAAAACACTCCACGAAAGCAAGCGATTTTGATGCCCTGCCCCCTCCCGACGCGCGCGCACGCGACCATCGTGGCTTCCACCGCCACCGCCGCCGCCGCGTGTGTGTGCACCATGATGCGGACCAGCTTCGCGGCAGCGGTGGTGACGGTGGTGGTGTACTACCTCGTGTTTCAGGGGAGAACCATGTTCGACGAGCCCCTCACGGCTTCGGACATCTTCGTGTTCGGAGAGTTTCAAGACTCGGTGAGAGGGGCTTGCTTGACTGACCGAGATAGGTTGGACCTCTTTTCCTGCAAGGGGTACAACAGGGGGGGGAGCGGGGCGAGGAAGAGACCGTAAGGGTTTGGCGAAGGAACGCCCTGTATGGGAAGATGTTGTTCTTGGTGGCAGGGCGAGGCTAGGTGATGTAATCACGCCACGTCAAACCTAGCCGGTTGTTTCATGTTTGTGTACCACACAAAGTGGAGATGGGGGAGGTAGTAAGAGACAGCACTGGCATGACACGCACTCTATTCCATTGCTCGACGAGGCGATCACGAAGATCGTTGTTTTACGTTCCAACTCTATCGCTATTAATTTAATAACTTGTGGAACAAAACTTGAACGGAAAAATTGACTCGGATGGCCCATACCTGTGAGTGATTACATCCACGGGAGAGTTCCGGCGAGCAGGGTATTCAATGTTCAGACTGTTGGATGCATCTCCCTCGCCCCCATGCGCAGGACTCGAGCTTCTACATGTGGGAGCTGCCGATGTTTGCTCTAATCGCCACCCTGGGTGGCCTGCTGGGGGCTGGGTTCGTGGCCTGCAGCAAGCGCATGGCATTGTTCAGGGCTAGAAATCTTGCGGGGGCGAAGCGTCGTTTTATCGAGGCAAGCGAGAAATTTCACAAAGAGACAGCTTTTTCTGCACGGTATGAGGGGCTATACATAGCTCTACCTCACGTGGTCCACCCCGGCAAGCCCTGGTCCCTTTCCCGTGTCGTCCTCGTTTTTGGTTTGGGTGACAGGTGCAAAGACAGGTAGTCGTTACGACATCTCCGTTGAGCACGCGACCTCTGTTCTACGTTTTCGATCAGGATACAAAGCTACCCAGACAATCAACTTTTCGCTACACTCTTGAATTCAATCTCGGTTTTGATCAGATCATGGTGATCAGCAGCATAATGACTACCGTGGCGTTTTTTCTCCCGCTCGCCGTCGGAGAATGCCGCCCCGTACCGACCGATCTCGAGGGATGGTCCCCATCAGGGGTAGCGAGCATTAAGCGTCTCGTCACGCTCAACTGCCACCACGGGGAATACAACGAGGTGAACGAACGCATTGACTGTGCTGCTGTAGTTCTGAACAGCTGCCACCACCATATTTCAGCAAGCAACAGCAGATTTTTTGGGCTGAGGGAACAACACGAACTCTTGTCTAGTCTGCAAGGCAGTGTGTGGCACACTCATTCGATGAATTCTGAAACAAAATAAAACAACGCGCACTGGTCACCTTGGCTGCTTGGTTTCGCTGATTCCATCGTGTGTGTTCTCCCTGCATGCGGTAGATTGCGATGGAGTTTAGTGCTGTGTTGGACGAATTGTTGTCCTGTGCCAGCCAAGGGCCGTCGCTTTGCATCTTTACAAGCGCTGAATGACAGCATATGCTCAGAGCGTTTTGATCATGCATGTCACCTATCGGAGAATACGAGAAACAAGACTACTGATGTAGTGTGGGTGAGGTGATCGCACGAGTTTCGAAACCAACTCTGCTCAGGAATTTCGGGGTTGACGAGAGTGTCTCCTTGTCGAAACCTTTCCCGAACAGTCTTCATTGAACCGGTGTTGCACGAAACCCACGTCCGGGTTGGATCTCATTCTGCTGTACGTACTCTGTCTCCATCGACGTCCAGAGTCAATAGGAAGACACCGTTGGCTCCCTGCGGTGCGTCATTGAATGCAAGCATTGGGTTAGAGGTCGTCGTTGACCGCCGATCAGGTGCCGAGCAGAAAAATTACTATCAAGATCTCCCGAACACCGCCTTAACTGCAGCTGTTCCCGCAGGAGCGACGTAGTCGACCCCACTCGCTACAATAGACTAAGAAATCAGTTCTTAAACGAGGAAGGACATCTAATTCTGATGCTAACCCCAACCCTGGCCTACCCCAACGAATACGCTAGCTTGGAACCTTGTTCCTGAACGAGCAAGACGGGACGATCAAGCTGCTCTTCCACTTCGGCGACGGCACCCTCCGGTCTTCGTCCGCCGTTCTGTTCTTTGGAGTGTTCATCACCCTGCAGTGCGTCGCTAGCGGCGTGTGGGTGTCGAACGGGCAGTTCATCCCCGCCATATTGTCCGGCGCGGCCATGGGTAAGCGCTAGGATGCAACAGTCATGACGTCCTCGTTTCACCTATTCAGTTCACGCCCGAAGCCTCGCTATTTTGACCTGCTTGTCAACCCGGAGTCTGCCCCAAGGCCGTCGCGTTCTTGTTCTCAACTGCGTGTTATTAGCGGTTTCTAGGTACGAAGACAACGGTAAAACGGTGGTGCTGCCGAAATGTTGAAAAAGAGGGGTCATAGACAAGATAATTCTTGTTCAACGCCGTGTTCGTGCCCACATGGGAAGGGCATGCTTCTCACGACAGCATATGGCGAAGAACTTCGTATTCAAGATGACAAACATATCCGCACCCTTCACGCGCGTCTAGTCTTCATCTTCGAACCGCTGGATTGGTACTCGCGACAGGCCGAAGCATAGGAGAGTTGTTGGGGAGAAATTCGCGAGCCTATGCGCTCGTCGGCGGTGCGGGTATCCTGGGAGGCATCACACGGATGGCTCTGAGCGTGACGGTCATGATGGTGGAAGCATCAGGATGGGTCTTGGTGAGTACCTGAAAGTGCATGGCGCGTTCTGCATTGGATTCTACACTCTACAGGGGGGAGGACAAGCACAGTGTTGCACTACTTGAAAGGGATTGTCTCTCGATGGTATATCGCCTGGACGCCGACTTGCAAGCTTCTCGAGAAAATGCACCTGCGGGCGATGTGAATATCGATGAGAATCAATATCCTGAACGTCCGATGTGCAGCTATATTATCATGCGCCGACAGCGCTGCGCTTGCAGATGATTGTTCGTGCAAGGAAATGTGTTCGCCGATGATGTAACTTCGCATTTTTCCGCCCTTTCCTCCCTATTTCTACCAGTTCGTGATCCCGTTGATGCTTGTTTTCATCGTCGCGAGATCAGTGGGAAACCGCTTCAACGAGGGCATTTACGACACGCAGATCAGCATCAAGAAGATGCCTTTTCTTGAGCAGGTGAGCCACCGAGCTTGACGAACAATAACCCTTCGAAGACGGTGGTAGCCGATTACAGCCCAGAACGGTTTCCGGATCTATGTATCTAGCGAAACGAACTGCAACAGAAAATCCCTCCGGTGGAGCGATCCTAACCTCCAACTGCCGTTAGGTTAGGTTCGCTCACCTACGAGTGTCTGCGTACGATGCCCCTTTTCTTCGCTCCGACACGAGGGACATCGTTGTAACCCCGTCCCCCTTTTCTGACGCCGTCTTCGCAATACATACGCCACCCTTGCTAACAACGGCACGATCCACGCCAACGCAGGAGCCTCCGGAAGAGACCCGAACGCAGAACATGCGCGCGAACCAGCTCATGTCGAAAGAAGTCGTGTGCCTGCGACCGATCGAGACGGTGGAGGCTATCATGACAATTCTTCGCGACTACGACCACAACTGCTTCCCGGTGGTGGAGGACAGGGACCAACGGGTGCTCCTCGGGGTGGTACACAGGTGACATTTATTTTGTGGTGACACAATGCAGCGTGTGGTGCTGAGGTTTTATCAACACCCCCCACCCCCAAGACCGATGATCTCATCATACTGGAGTGCCCGAGGCAGCCGGTGTTGACGCGAGCCGTTCGGTGCACTTGGTCATGTCACGGGTCATGGCGATCGTGTGAAAGTGGCACAGGAGGCTTCGCGTGTAACTCGCTTCCCGTGTGCGGTGATGACGCGGTGAAATATCGTCTGAAGCCTTTTCTTCAATCCTACTCCATGGATATAGACGGTGGCAGCGATAAGCAGGGTAGGCGCAAGATGGCGGCGCTCTATTCTACTCATGCCCATGATAATGGTACAAGTACAACAGGGGTTCAAAGACGAGGGTGTATGCCCTCCGAGGGGATGATTGAGTGGTGCAGAAGCAAATCTGCACCTCCTTCTCTGTGACCTGAAAATACTTTCTGTATCCCCAAGTAGACTGACCTCTTCTCTGGTCGTCTCTTGCTGATCGCTTTGTTCCTTCGCTACGTGCTCAGGAAAAATCTGGCGGTGCTCCTCATGGAAAGACACTTTACGGAACCCTCGGCTCAAGATCCCACCAGGTACGTACGGTGAACCGGATGGCCAAATAGAGGTAAATCTGTAGATGTGCCATGGCCGTGGTGGCTCCTGGAACGCCGACGGAAGCCCTGGAATCACACATATTCGAAAATGTTGCGAACGTGTCTGTCTCCGGACATCCGTGGATACCGGTTGTACGTCCGCGGACACGTACATGGACATCTCGACGCACTTCAAGAGAACTGTCCATAAACACAGTTTTAGCGAGGATGGTGGAATGTCAAAACAAAGTTGTTGATGATAGCTTACCTTTTGAAGGTTTAGGAAGGATTATTGTCGTTGTGACAAAGAGAGAAAGCACATATTGTACGAGGCCCCGAAACAAGTAGTATTTTTACCTGTTTTTTAAAGTGGTGTTGGGATAAGATCATGATTATCTGATGCGGCAGTGTTTTCGGGTGCGACTGTCATGCACACCCCTCCACGCGCAATTTGAACGGGATTATTCTTTTTCGCATGTTCTTGAACGGAGGTTTTCGTTATCCACATTGTGGAGGGTTTGGTTTGATGTTTCCCGGCAGCTCTACGAGCATGTGATCACCTACAGTAAGTCGTATTTCGAGAGAAACGGGCGCACCGGGCTACAGAGGTCAGAACAGTCTCCTGGAATACAACCACTACGACAACTTGTAAACCAGATGTTGCCCTCCCCGTAGGGCGTACACGGCCACGGCAACAACTCGCGACGGACGCGGTAGTATGTGGGGTAGTCCAGCCCACCCACATGTGAGAATACGAATACAGCCTGCGGCTGAAACATCCTCCATCGGGTGTGAAAGGTTCCTCTTCAAGAAGCAGGAAGTGTGTGTGTGGTACGCGCTGCCCTCGACGACATTGGCCAGGTGGTTCACGTCGACGGCATTCGCTGCAGCAATACAAAGCCACAGGGAGGAGTAATGGTACCCTCCGTACTTGAAGAACGTTCGCCACATGTTGTTGCACGCCCATCCATGCGCAACTCTAATGTTTGTAGCCAACCCCGCTACTTGGCACAGGCCGAACGACATACTGCCGGAGCTGTCGTGGAGTGTGCTCGAGAGGTCATACCCACACTACCCCATGCTCCAAGATATCAAGATAGGGGGCGAGCATTGGCATTGCCTCATGGACATCGCGCCCTATGTACAGATCGGACCACACTGCATCAACGGTAAGCTTGTGTGATGGTGAAACAGCTCCGCCTCACGAATCACTATAGTAGGCAACGCCTCTCGCACTGTGTTGCCATTCCTGAATACGTCGCATCACCCCCATTGTGTAGAGACTACCTACCTATGTACGTACGTACGTCATCTGGAGGGATCTGTTCGAGCGTTGTGGTAGTTTCCTCGGTAGTAGTTGTCCATTCCCGATGTTTACCGCCATGACTCTTCCTTATGGCAGCGAAGTTCTCGGGGCAATGACCCCCGCTTTGGGGGCAGAAGTCCTCGCCAAACCTATTTCTTCCTCGAGGAGATCTAAACGGGGAAAATGATTGAACAGAATGAAATAGTCGTCGTTTTGAGGGCAAAATGATCACAACGACGAAACGACGACGGAAAACAACAACAATAACAATAACAATAACAATAACAACAACAAAGACCATGCTGCCAACAATAGCAATCAATGTCAACAATATCGACGACAACGACGACGGCCACGTGGCAGCCTTCGTAGAGTACTTGGACAATATTAGCAACAGAGTGCTCTGTACGATCGTAGGTTGCCAATACGTCGCTGATTTACGTACACACCGGTCAATGACGTCGGTGGCTCGAGGTACATAGAACTTGGCACCACCCTCGTCTCCTTGCTTGTTATTGCTCATACCAAACCGCGAGAGAGAAACAACCGCCGAATCCCGTGGAAGTCCCAACAACTGTGAACTTTTTGAGCAGTACCACAGGGAGCGGGAGTGACTCCGTTTTTGCCGGTCGGATTTGGAGTCACGGTGGAGCGGACATTAATTCACAACCTCAAAAAAGATTTCTACAAAAGCTTGAAAATCGAAAACTACCACGGCTTGAAATTTGAGCGACTCCTTCGTACAACTGCTAACCACACGTACGTGTGCGCACGCGTGTGAACACACATATTTTGTATGCCCTCGTTCCGTTCTTCGGCCTTTCTCCAGAACACGCCTCCGCCCACCGGGCCTACATCATGTTCCGGACGTTAGGCCTTCGCCACCTGGTGGTGGTGAACCACTACAACGAGGTCATGGGCATGATCACTAGAGAGAACCTCTTGCCGGAGCACTTCGGTGCTGGCGGGGCATACTCCAGAACCCAGGATGTACACGACAAGCTGTCCGCGGCATAGTTATGTCCAAATTGTTAGGATGAGAGATTGCACGCTGGGTGATGGCGGCGCGCGAAAACGTCAAAGAATACAAGAAATAGACGACAACCAAAATCGGGACAGATTGTCAGCGAGCGAGGTTTGGGGTGCTCTGTTTAGAGGGGTACCGAACTATCATGGCGAGGTCCTTGTGGGCTTCATACTTTGTGGGATACACATACATACTGTTGGCGTCCGTTGCACGTGTTTAGTGTTGAACTCATTCATTAAATTCAATAAACTACGAACGGTGGGGGGAGGAGGAGTGGTCTTAATGGATCGGTGCCAAATCTTCGGTGATGTGACGGGTTGTGCCTGTGATGTGAGCTCTGAATGTGACCAAAACTAAATGCCCGACTACATCGACTAGAACCCGTGACGCGGAGACTTTTAACGCGCATGGTTGCATAGATAGGAAATACTGCAGTTCAGGCTTCTCCTTTCATCTATTGTGATACGCTAGGGGAAGGGAGTCTTTCGCCTTTGTTTCAGTACTTTGACATGCAGCGCAGATGATTACCTTTTGCAGTTCAGAGAGTTAT
This sequence comes from Ectocarpus siliculosus, assembly GCA_000310025.1. Classification (NCBI taxonomy): domain Eukaryota; class Phaeophyceae; order Ectocarpales; family Ectocarpaceae; genus Ectocarpus; species Ectocarpus siliculosus. The sequence goes on along the minus strand of FN649729.1, from coordinate 820,598 downwards.
CAAAGAGTTACTATCTATGTCAGAAGATACATGTGTATCACACGTAGCTTCTTTCGCGCTTGCGTCCTTGTATATGATGTTCTGTTCAACAACAAGGCTTCTTAGTTTGGTCGTTGGTGGCAGGGAGGGCGACATACATGTGCACGTGTATAGTCCAGCAGTGAGGTGACCTTCAGAATGGATCGTCAACGTCCGCCAAAGGCGATTCACGATTCCCTCGCTTCCATGTTTACGTCGACGAAGGGGGGGGGGGGGGAGGGGGGGGAGGGGAGGTAGCTTGCAGGGCGGGCGTCATACACGTGTATTCCCCCACTCCGTATACGCTCCTGTGGAGGTGACCTTTAGAAAGGATCGTAACCGTCCGTCGAGGACGATTCCCTCGTTTCGCAGTTAGGGCCGTTGAAGAGTGGAGGTTGGATGCTGCACGCTTAATACAATCCCATCCGTTTGCTGTTCCGCAAATCTAGCCTCGTCCGGTCGTGTTGGCTCGGTCAGTTCTTTAACGAGGACAATGGTCGGGGCATGAATCTGTTTTGTTTTGTTTTTTCCTTGTCTGGCAAGTGCGTTATGCTTCGAAGTTTCTATTTCTCACTTAGATTTGCATCATCTTTCCGACCGTGTTGCCAGAGCACACTACCGCAACTCGTATGGAGTATGCATACAACGACAATATCGCAATACATTGGGCCTCATGCCTCTCCATCAAGCATTCTCTGTACCATGATACATACACCCTGTTGTTTACATCGTACAAACATGACGCGCCCTTGTTGCCTATTCTCGCAGCTGTCAGAGAAAGCTGCTACATAGACACCACGATCGGGAAACCGATCCAAACTGGCACGTTGACGTGAGATAGATCTAAGCTGATGGAAAAATTAAAGCCGGTACCTAGCAGCAGACGAGACAGAGCGACACAACCTGCCTTCCCACGACATCCACCCCCCCCTTCATGTGTACAATTGAAAAAATATAAATGAGGAAGGTTTTTCGAACGTCTCAGGAAGCCACCTGTTGCTCCCAGGAAGCCTGTAGCGCTACTTAACCCTCCCCGTCCCATACCCGACGTTCGAAGTACGTCTTGCCTCGGTAAATACCTATTCACTGCCATCGGTGTGATACCCACAACAACCCAGACAAGCATCAATCGAACGGGAAAAACACAAGAACAAATCGCCATATATGTATTGCGTCCCCAAAACTGAACATTAAAAAATACTCAACACAAACGAAACAGAACAAATACATTTGTGCGAGAAGGATAGGATTTCCTTTTTTTTTCGACCATGCTGAAACACTTACTACAAAACACGCAGCGCAGGAAAAAATCAACAGCACCGCGGGCGAAAGGCAGTTCAATGATGGCGTCGTATCTTCCTTCCTTGCCGTGTACCGTGGTGCCGTCGAAATGCGCTTGTGCGATCTACAAAAAACTGCGAACGTGTTGCCTGCAGCAAGCAGACCGCGAGTGTGCCTAACATACCCCGCACCGGTGCGGCACAATATAGAGCAAAGCAGTTCGATAGAACAATGCATACGTAGTGTGGCACGCAACAGCAGCGGGGGATACTTCTACAAAAACCTCTGCACGGCAGTTTTCCTCCCGTGCGAATGATGCCACAAGAGGTTTTTCCTTCGAACCTCTGCATCTAGGGAAGCGGCATACTACAAACAGAAAAAAGAACCACACACCGTGTTTTTCTCATCACACTGAATCTCTGTATGGCCAACAAGTCAACGCACTCCAAGCATACGCCTAAGGCAGCCCGGCCCCCTCGTCATCGTCGCCGCCGGCGAAAGTCTCAAAAAAGTCTTCGAAGCTCGCTCCTTCCCCTCCGTCCCTTCCCCAGTCCCACGGCAACGACTCCTTCCCGTCACGTGGCGCCATCCCACCGCCCTGCGTTCCACCTAGCCCCGCGGCAGCGTTTGCCGCTGCTCCCGGAATGGCCGCCGCCTGCTCTCCTGCCGGGACATGGTTTGTCCCGCCATCGAAGGCGTTTCCGTCGGCCACGTGGCTCCGTGCCGGCGGCGCCAGCTCGTGGCAGCGGGTTTTCCCGGCCTCCCACCGCCGCCGCCGCTCCGCGAGCCAGGAGTCGATGGCCGCTGTCGTGCGGTCCGAGCACTTCTCGGCGTGGGCCCGGCAGCGCTCGAGCGCGTCCGTGGCAGCCCTGCAAACAGAAAACGCGGCAAGTTAGGGAGGACTGAAGTTTTTTTTTCTTTTTCTTTTCCTCATATGCATAGGACCCAACGAATCCACTACTGTCGAAGGAAGAGTCTAAGATAGATTAGCAAGGAATCTATAGCGTCAGCGAAGGCTACCTGCAAGGTTTTAGTTTAAACGCTCGAGGAGACCAAAAATACCAGATGAGGTATACAAAAATACCAGATGAGGTATACAAGGAAGAACATAGGTTTCATTTGGCGGTGGCGTTTCGTCATGTTCACTTGTAGGGATGTTATGTTTGTTTCCGGAGTATGTTGAACCAGGCCCAAACGACGGGATGTGCGACACTGCCGACTGCTGGGCTCGCATGTTCTCCGCCCAACCCATTTCGGTGAATGTTGTTTGTGCACCAATGAGAACTAATTAATGAAAAAGACCAACAAACGGAACAAGATGTGGCATACTTGTAAACTGTTTTTCGTCGAAACCCTCCAAAGCTATGTCTTTCTACACGCGTGGGTCCCGTGGCTCTTCGACTGAATGAGCTATCATGTACGTGCCTCGCTTGCAGTTGCCTCGAGAAAGACACAAGGAGTCCAAAAACCATGCCCCGAAGGTCTTGAAGGCGCCTCGTCAATAAGAAGCACCCTTGTCAGTTGTTCTGTGAGTGGCCGATAAATAATACCGGTACTCACTTCTCCCTCGCCGAGGAAGCCTCCAGCTCCCGCTTCTGCGCCTGTCGCGTGGCCTTCTCCCGCTTAGAGGCCTGCTTGCCGGCTGCCTTATCGCGTGCCTTAGACAGCGGAGCGAGCGTCTTGGAGACTCTCCGCCGGAGCCCATCCCTGGTATCCCGCTGTTCGTCGTGGCTGTACCTGTTGCGCAATGCGAAAAAACGAGAGATGGATGAAGGGGGGTATAGATGTTTCTCGTGACATAGCGAGGCGCGCACTTCGAGATTGACGCGCCTGTGGGGCGACTCATATAATACTTACAGGCTTGGTGTACAACGCCACCCGACTCTTACCAACGCATCGAAAACAACATGGAGTGGCTCATCACACCAGCAAAGTGTCGACATCGAAAGAGAAAGAGCATAGAGCATCACCAGCTCACCACTGCACGAACGCCTGCAAGTCGTGATGCTCCGGCAATCCCCACCCGCCCCCGACGTTAAACCCGTCGCTCGCACGTCCGCCGCCGCTTGGATCATGCCAAGACCCGCCGCCGCCGCCGCCGCCGCCGGTAGGCCGTGACTTAGGCAAAGCAACCGTCCCGCTTGCACCGGCACCGCCAACACTACTGTTGCTGATGTCGCTGCTGCTTCTTCGGCGTGGCCTCCTCCTCAACGCAGACGCTTCCGGCTCGGACCCGGCCCCTGCCTCCTCCTCAGCTACCACCGCCGTGTCTTCCTCTCCTCCGGCCACTCGCGAGGCCGGGCGCCCTTGCTCTTCGCCCTCGTCCTCTTCGAGGACTTCGTGTAGCCGGAACTGCGACGACGAATTCGCTCCGCCGGCGGCGGCAGCAGCAGGGGTCCCCGTTGCGGCAGCGAAGACGGCAGCGGCGACGGAAGGTGTTTTCGCCGCCGAGGCGCCCCCGCCCCCGCTGGCACCGCCGTTACCGGCTGTGCCGTCGGCGGCACCGCCCGCCGCCCCCGAAGAGCCCGCGAAGTAGGAAGACATGCTGCCCCCGGGTACAGAAGGTGGCCACGAGCCCGCAGCGGGAACGTTATTAAAATGGGGGGGCGTCGGAGGGAAGAAGGCCTTGTTGCGCTGAGGGGACTGAGGAGCCTTCTGGTGTGTTGCCTGGATCTCGGGCGGAGGGGGGGGGGGGGGGGGGGCAACACTCATTCAGTGCACCGGGACACGCGGCAATAATGTTGCGTACATCAGAACAAGGTACGGTAAGGCATAGCACGGCCTCG
>FN649729.1:787482-804676 GCA_000310025.1 Ectocarpus siliculosus | reverse complement strand
GAGTGCTAGAAATTAAGGACATTGGGGGAATAATGTTTGTTGAGTGGAGGTGTGATGGAGTAGTGGGGGGGGGGGGGGGGTTGCCAAGGATGGAATGCCTTCCCGAGGACGTTGTGCTGAATAGAGAGGGAGGGTTCGCAACCCTGACGGTAACCCTGGCTAAAACCAAGCTTAGTACCCTTGTGGCACCTCTCTCGTTTCCACACGTGCATCAATTCCACCGTTACTGGACAAGATCAACTTACCTGTGGTCGCACAACGGGCGCCACCGCCGCCGATCCCGCGATGAGAACCTGCACCATGCGCGCCGCCTGCGTCCGCGCGGCCGACCCCGCCGCCACCGCCGGCCTCTCTCCGGTGAACACACTCTTCAACTTGAAGCCGCCGCCGCCTCCGCCGCTGTGATCCTCGCGGGCTACCGTTGCGATCCCCACCGGCCCCGACGATGGCATGGAAAACGATGCCGACCGCCTTGACACCGCCAGGCCGGCGGCGGCGGCGTTGCCACCCAGCGCGGCATCGAGGGTCGGGCGTGGGGCAGAGGCCGCGTCGGAAGCGGCGAACGCGGGCGGGGACAGGAGGTACAGCAGCGGCGCGAACGCCGTTGATTCGTTGAACGCCCTTCTCCAGACCTGTCGCGGAGAGAGGGAGAGAAGGAGAGGGGGGGCATTGTTAGGGCGTGCTGCGCTGTGCGCGACCATTGCGAGACTGTCGGGTTCGACGAAACGCTTGTTGTTCGAGTCTAGTCTTCGGAGATCTCCAGATAATGTACCGCATGCTTTACAGCGGCTACGGGTTACGAAGAATACTTAGAGAGTAGCTATCGGACATAACAGAGTGTTGATTGCTTGTCCCGACCCATGAGAAACACTGTACGTGGTTGAGAGAAAACCGGACTAAGAGAGTGTTGTTGACTTGTCCGAACCCTCTCTTGAAACCGTAGCCGACTGTATTGTACTCGTCTTGCGAGGTGCGCCCTCGAGGGGAACCCTGGACAAGCGCACCAACTACCGGTACGTTGTCCTGGAGTCGTTACCAACCCCCCAACCCCCCCCCCCCACGGTGACACAGCGGCAATGGATTGCAAGAAACACGTGAAACACGTGCCGCGACGAACCTAGTGTGCGAAAACCCCACAACATGTTCGCCACAACACAACGATGAGAGGAAAAAAAAAACAGGGATCGGGGCTCGGGACGTAGGCGCTTCGCACACACCTGTATCCCCGCAAAGCTGCCATCGAGCGCGTCCACGAGCGCCTCCATCACCCTCGCCTGCAGGTCGGGTTTGCGCTCGCAGTGGCCCAGTAGGTCGACAACGAGCCGCAGCGACTCCGGCGACCGGACAGGCTTCGCGCCGGTGCAGCCGTTGGCCAGGTAGGTCGCCCTCGCGTCGTCGGCCGTTCTCCCCGCAGCGTCGAGCAGGGCTACGGGAGAGAGGTTGGAGGCGGACACGTCCAGGGCCCCCTGGAGCGCCTCGCTCGTCATGAGCTCGAACAGCGTCTCGAAGGTGTCCATCGACAGCTGCACGGCGACAGGAGAGAGCGGTGTTGCCGTCAGAGGTAATATTTAGTCGGCGTAGCACCGCCGTGGGATCATGATACACGCACATACTGTAGGATTTAAACGCGGCCATCATAGCGTGCAGGGGCGAGCGGAGTGTCCTAGACTATCTGTCGTTGATTTCAATTGACTTGCGGACCCTTCGGGTCCATTTTATTTTCGTATACCTTTTTTCGGTAAGTTAGCCTGTGACCACGGGAATCGACCGCGTCAAGTGCTAGACTACAGAACAAGGTACTGGGTAGAGAGACCGGAACGGTTTTTGATGCGAAGACAACAACAACAACAACAACATCTGTGACAGACACGTTTTCTGACGGCCTGATAGGGCTTACCCTGACAGGCTCTTCGTTCGCGTCTTACCTGTAACAGGGCGTCGTATCCTTGAGCAAGCGCGTGGTAAAGCACGTTGAAACCGTCACGGACCCGAAAGGCGTCCATCCCCTCAGCCGACGCCTCCAGCAAGCCCGCCAGAACTCTCAGCGCCGCCACCTGCAAAGCAAGATCAGCCAAAACAATCGTCAGCAAAAAGGCACGACCGATGCGCGTGGCCACCAAAACACTGGCACATGTGCACTAAAAGACACGTCACCACCATGTACGAAAAAACACCGTGGTCAGGCATGGCTATTTTTTCATCAAAACCAAGCCAAAAATAGACTTTGAGACGAGCGCGGGGCTACCCCCGGGCTATCATCTACCACGTTCCGCGATGTATAAAAAAACAAGCTATACATCACCTGGCGAGCGTGGTCCATCCGAAGAAAGGGGAGGCACAGCCGGAAGCCTCCCGCCGCCTGTACCGCGGCATGCAAGGGAGTCGTCGCGTACACGCCTGTCCCGCCTCCCGCGGCAAGCCTGAACGAAACCCGACCGTCGCACGCCGAGTCCTTATCCTTGCCCCCGCAGCCCGCCGCCACCGCGAGGCTGTTCACCGTCAACGCAACCGAATCCGACAACGGAACCGCGCCCCCCACCGCGGCCTCCCTGCCCACCGAACAAGCCCCTCCGGTCCTTTCGCCAGTGGCCCTACGCTCTGCCACCGCTTCGGTAGTGAATACCGTCCCTCCCGCTGCGGGCGGTTCGCCCGGCGGGGCGACGCCATACTTCACGTCGATGGCCTTGCGGACGGGTGCGAGGTTCACGGACAGCCGCGGTGGGGGCACCGCCGTATCCGAAAGCAGCGGTAACATCATCCCCGGCGGGTCTCCGGCTAGGAACGGTGGGGTTTGACCACCCGCAGGCGGTGTTGGGTCTCTTGGTGGGGCCCCCGTCTTCGGAGGCACGCCGGAGAACGGAGCGGTGCAGGCACTTGACTCCCGCCGGATGGCTGCTGCCGCCTGATCACTACTGCTGTAGCCTTCGGCGACCTCGCTCTCTCCTAACTCAGGAGCGTCACCTCCTACGGCCGGCTGTTGTTCGATCAACTTCGTGTCAAGACCGCTGCCGCTGCTGCCCTCACCCACCACGGGAGCCGAAGACGCCGCTTCTACCGGATCGAGGAAAGGCGTCGGGGGAAGGCTGCCCGGGCTGGCGAAGACGATGCGCTTTCCCGGCGGCGGGGCCCCCGGTCCCCGGAGGAAGGACGCCTTCGCCGTTTCCGGGCTCCACGCGCCCTCCACGAGCGCAACGGTGGCGATCTGTCCGCTGAAGCGCGCCGCGGCGTGAGCGGCGTTCACCAGCCCGGCGGCATCTAGCGCGGGCGGTGATGCCGTCGACGACTCCTGCTGGCAACCACCGCCGGGAGGCTCTTCCCAGCAGCCCACGCTCACGGACACGGACCCCGAGCCGCCTCCGGCGCCGGCGGGGTACGCGGGTGGGGGGGCGTGATCCGCCGCCGGCTTCTCGGTGCGCCTGCTGCTCTTGCCGCTCCCCCCCGCGGTGGCGGCGGCGGCGCTCTCTGTCACGAGCGTGCGCCTCTCCCCGTCCACGTAGACGGTGATGCTGCCGTCCATCCACTGGTCTCTGCTGCCGCCGCCGCCGCCTCCTCCGGCCGCATCAGACGAGTTCGAGTGCGTGAGGACGAGGTACTGCCAGCGGCCACAGCGCACGTCAGGGTCGGCCACGAGAGCCGACGCAACCGCAGTAGCAGCGCCGCCGCCGCCACCGCCGTCCATCGCTTGGCCCGAAGAAGAAGACGGCCCGCTCGGCTGCTGACCCGAGCAGGCTTGCTCCACGCTTGCGTGCACCTGCAGCTTCGCGCAAGCGTCATCCGAAGCCGCCCCTTGGTCGCCGTCGTCGTCCAAGCTAGCCCCGATCCCGGCCGCCGCAACCGCCGTCGCCGCCGCCGCCGGAGGCGCCGCGCTATCCCTGGGGCCCAGGCACCTCCGCAGAGACATGCGAAGCAACGTCCTCGACGCGCCGTCGTTTTTTCGTCCGCAGACGGACAGCAGCGCGGTTTCCCCACCCGAAAAGCCGGACGGCCGCAGCCACATCGACAGGGAGTACCCCACCCTCTTCGGCGGGAAGCGGACAAGCGGCTCCGAGACCAGGCCGCTCCCGCCCCCCCCGTCCATGTGGAAGAACCACGCCGGGGCGGGCGAGTCGACGACCGTGCCGATCACGTACAGGAGCTGCATCTGGAGCTCGCCCGCGTGGGGAGGCATGACCACCCCGTGCTCCACGCGAACCTCGTCCACAATTTCGGGGGCCCCGTCCTCTGCCGCCGCCAGCCCCCCCCCCCCCACCGCGTGCCGCGCCGAGATAAAGTCCGCGCCGGACGTGACTCTAAGCCGTCCTAGGCGCGCCCACGCCGACGGCTGAAGGCTGGCCAGGTGGAACAGCTCCAGAGCGTCCGCCGGGGAGATGTGGTGGGACATGAGCTGGGCCGACAGGTGAAAGTACAGGTCCCGCGCCTGCTTTTTCCGCTCGGGGAGCCGGCACCCCAGCTTGATAAGCGCGAGGGGCACCCGCAGATGGCACAGCGCCGCCGCGTTGGCCGGGTTCGCGTCGAGGAGGCGGGACAGCTGTGCCGCGGCCTGGGGCTGGTGCTCGGAGGGGACCAGCGGCAAGAGCAGGAACGGAAACACGGCGGCCTCGAGCCCGCGAAACTTCGTCACCGCCGGCTTCCACAGCGGGTGTCCCAGGTCCGACGAGGCGACGCTTCCGCTTCCGCCGGTTCGCGCGCCCCTGGGCTGGGCGATGAAGTACCGCTCCTCCTCTCGCACCACGACCCCGCTGCGCGCCCTGTTGATGAGGAGGACGTCTTGCGCTAGCGTGACGAGTCCTGGAGGAAGCCAGAGCTCGTCGAACATGTGGTGCGCCTCAGACACCCCCTCCGCGCTACTCTCCGCTCTGCTGCCCACTACAGAGTGAGCCAGCCTGGGCAGGGAGCGAGGCATCCACGCGATCCCGTCTTTCGACCCCCCTCGCCTCCTGGGACTACGCCGCCTCCATCCCCGCCGTCTCCCGGAATCCCTGGACTCTCCCCGCCCGCGCTGGCCGCTCTCCTCACCCAACCACGCCTTCCCTTCCGCACCACTGGCTTGTTGCCCTGTGCTGCTCCCTTGTCTGACTCCAAACCGGGCGACTTTCAGGGTCGGCGATACGTCGGATGAAGCCAAGGCATCATCCGGGTTTGTTACAACGCACTCGAACGGCGGAGGAAGTCGTGACGTGACCCCGCCCAACCGCCGCAAAGACGCCTCCAGCCAGAGAGAAAACTGGTGCGCTTGAATCGCCACGCCAGCGCCGTGAGCAGCCTTGGCGAGGGTGTCGTAGCCTAGGGTTGAACCTAGGCGCACCTGGGAACGGACAAGGGGAATGGAACACATGGTGGGACATGCGCTGGGTTTTTGCGCGGGAGAGAGCGTCTCACGCCAAAACTTCGTGTATGAATCGATGGGCAGGGCTGCTGTGTTGGCACCGCCATCCTACAGTATCAAGTGCCACCAAGAACGATCCCCACACACGACGCGAAAGCTGCCCGAGAAAGGGGGAGGTACCCGCTACTACGTACCACCCATGCTGCCTCGTGCCTACGGCACGCTTTACCTTCGCCGCTTCACTTCCCGCGGCCAGGTCGGCGAGGAGCAGCAGGGCCAAGCCCGACTCGGCCGTTCGCGACCCCGGTGAAAAGGAGGATACGTTCTCCTGGACGATGGCCAGCAGAACCTCCATCACACCCTCCGACACAAGGGAGTCTAAGACGACCCCGCGCTGGTCTCCAGCCAGCCGGCCAACCACCTGCGGACAAGTACCAGGAGGGTCGGCGGCAGATCACAGCAGTCAGTCGGTTGTGCGGGTTGGGAACCCCGCATACCACCCCACCCGGTGCGTCGAAACACGGCAACAAGACCTCGTGTGCCCGTGTTCGACTTAGGGGGACTGAGGTTCTTATCAGGCGAAGGAACGCAGAAACCGAACCGGCGCATGCCAACGTACGTGTCTTGTGTCTTGCAGCAGCAAACCGCGAACGTATCCGGCAAAAACTAAATACAGTTTCAATAATTTTTGTCCGGACACACACGAGCGCGCGAGTCCTTCAAGAACAGCCCTCGTCGTTTCTTTCGCGTCAACCGTCTCCACACTTCGCTTTCTCCTTACCTTGACGTTGACCGCTCCCATGCGCGCCTGAGGATGTCTGTTCGGCGACACGCCTGTCCTGCCCCCGACCTCCTCATCATCACCTCCCGTGCCAACCCCTCCTGCCACCGGTGCCTTCGGTTGCGCGGCCCGGAGAGCTACGAGCGGGAGGACTCTTGTGCAACCTTCCATCACCACCTCGCACGGTCCGAAAGACCCGATCGCCAGGCGTAGCTCGTTCAAGATGGCTAGCCTCATGAGGACCTGGTCCCTTGTCTGCGGAAAAAAACGGGGGTTGCGTCGGAAGAACAAACATCAATGCTGATGACCTCATCCGCGATATGAACTTTTCCATCTGCTCCGCTTGCAAGGTGGGCCATTACCGACGCATGGTACAAGTGATCGGAAACGAATCGCAGAGCTGCAAACAACGAGCCCAGTTGAAAAGGAGGAACGACATGCGTGTTACAACAGAACGTGTGTGACAAGATTCGCACGCAACATTGTCGCACAAGGGTATTCGTGAGTGACGGCTGACCTGGTCTGCTGAGCAAGCTCCCGCGGGAACATCATCTCCACAGGGCGGCGGGGTCGGCTTCATCAAGTCTCGCACGAGCCATACAAGCCACCTCGCCGGCTGCACGAGGAGGGTCGTGACACCCGCACTGCCGTTGCTGCCGCGGCACTGTCCCGCCGTCCCAGTCAGCAGGGCCTCCCGAATGATCCACAGCGCCAAACGACGAACCCCGACCCATCCGACCCATGACTCCGATAGCAGCCGGCCGTTCGAACGTTCACCGTCACCCTCCCCCCCTTGTGCGCTTCCCGCGCCATGGCCGCTAACGTTGGTGCCGTCGCCCTCCGCCGCTGCCGAAGGCGAGCGCTCGCGCAGGTGTGCCGGGGGTGACGGGATGCGGGCTATGTGCGCGAGGAGGCCCCACCCCCCGGCAGCCCCAAGGGCCTCCACGGTGCCGCTGTCGCCCCTCACCACCACCCTGGCCACGATCTCGAGGGCGCCGAGAAGCCACCCTTCCGTCCAACCCGACCGGCAAGATTCTCCAGCCGCATGTGGACGATCCGCCGCCGCCGCCAATCGGTCGGCGTTCCCGGTGTCGTTGACAGCGGCGTCGGGGCCTGGGCGTGGGTGCAGCGGCTCCAGCAGCTCATCCTGCACGATCTGCAGCATGCCGGCCAGGACAGCGGTGTCGCCCTCCTCGGGCCGCTCGCCTCCGCAGCCGCCTTTTCTGTCCGGTGTGGGCGGGAGGCCGAAAGACTCGCGGTCGTCCAGCATTACCGTCATCGCCTTCATCAACGCCTTCCCTGCTTCCACCGCCCAGTCCGGGTCTACTCGGGGAGGGGGAGGAGGAGGAGGGGTCCCCTGAACACCGCTCTTCCGTTCCTCGCACGTAGTCCTCGCCGCAACGTGGGCATGGCTCTCTCCGTCCATCCGTGCAAGCGGAGCCCCGGCATCGCGACTTCTGCCAGGGGCAGCTGCTGCTGCTGCTGCTGCTGCTGTTCTGCACCCTTGCGACAAGCGTCGCCGCCGCCGCTGCGTTTCGGTGCCTCCGTGCAGAGACGTATCACCGCAACCAAGCCGAGCCGTAGATGAGGCCAGGAGTATCCTGGCGTACCGTTCCAGCGCTCGAGCGTCCCGTCGGCTGTACACCGCCGCCACCACGCGAACCACGTCGTTCATCGAGGACAGCGCCGCCCGCTTGTCGTCCACGGACCACGCCAGGCGCTCCGCGACAACCACCTCCCCGTCGAGGCCGAACAATGCGTCCTCCCCCCTGGCCTCGCCAAAACACGGGCCACCACCGCCGCCGCCGCCGGAAAAGGCAAGCTTTGCGACGGCGTCCGCGGCTATCTGAAGGGCGTCTTGCCGCTCGAGGGAAACCGCGTTCATCGGGCGCACGTGCAGCAGCGCCTGGAGGCTGCGGGCGGCCCGCAGGGCCACCGCCAGCGAGGACGACCGGGCGGCGAGGGCGAGCAGCAACCTCACCGTGTCCACGCCGTCCGCGCGCGCGCCGGGGGCGATGGTGTGGCCGTCGAGCGCGAGCCGAAACACCGAGTCGAACGCGGCGTCGAGAGTCCGCAGCTCTCCCACAGGCTGTCCTTCCCCCCCCGGGGAGGTGTCCGCGCGAGGCTTGCTCCGGCTATGGCTGCGTCGGCTGCTGCTCTCCGCAGCCGAGTCAGCCGGCGGGTGCAGGGCGCTCTGCTTCCCCCTCTCGGCCACGTCGTGGACCAGGCTACAGATGCGGGAGTGCCCGCCCAGCCGAACGAAGTCCCTCTGCGCGTTCGGCCGCCCTTCCACCATGGCGACGGCGGCTTCGAGAGCCTCGAGACGCGAGCTCTCGCTGTCGGGCGCGTTCAAGCTGCTCTCCGCTCCCGACTCGGTGGCGTGAGTGTCTCCGCCTGAAGCCCCCTCGGCTCGACACGGCGCGATGACATCGGCGAGAACTGCAAGCACGCCACCCGCAAGCATCATCTCCGCGACATCCCTGGGGTCAGCGACACCCGCTTGCTCTTTTTGCGGCTTGGCTGGCCCATCACCATCGCCGCTGCCCACCCCCTCCCCAGCATCGCCTAAGTTGCAACTAGAGTCGGCGACGGAAGGACAAGGATCATCCCATAGCGCAGTCCGATGTGCTTCGAGCGCCGATATTCGCGAGGCCTCTTCCATCAGAGACTGGGGTACAACCGCCATCGGCAGTTGCCCCGGGGGGAAACCTTGGGCGCCGCTATATGGAAATCCGAACGTCGCGGATGAGGATGTTTCGCTGGCATCTCGCCCGGACGAAACGAGTGCTTGGAACGAGCTGGGAGGGGGCGAGGGACAGGACGACGAGGAAAACTAGTCTGTGAGACACTGCTAAACCGGTGTACCGTTGTTGCGAACTATCATACACGGAGCCCCTTCCTCGAGACCGCGCTCACGATAGCCCGATATGATCTTGGACGCTACTCGACATATCGGATATACCCTGGCATATGTGTCTTGACGTCGTTCTATATCCGGCCGTGCACATCTACGGGGCTGGGCTTTCTAGGTTTTCGCGAATCCTATTGAAAACAAGACGACAACATCGTTCCCCGCCTCCGTCTCTACAAAGAATCATTTCTGGCCACAGAGACACTCCTGCACCGCCTACATACCTCAAGACGAAGCTCGCGGCGTCTGCGAAAGAAGACGACGAGGCCGCCACCCCGCCCTCGTCTTCCCCCTCCCCGCAGCAGTCGCCGCTAAAGCGAGGACTACGACTAGCACCTCCGCCGCCGCCGCCGCCGCCGCCTCCAAACCGACCAACCCACCGGCCCGTTCTCCCCCTTGGCTCTCGACGTGCCGCAGATTCGGGATCGGGCCGGGGCATGGCGAGAAATAAGGCGAGAAGTTCCACCGCCTGAGGCCGCAGCAGCGAGCCCCTCGGGAGAGCCAGGTGTGCTATGGTCTGGCGTGGCAATAGGAGGGTCGGTACGGGTGGAGGCATAGCAGGAGGCAGGCATACACAATCAGGGTTAAGTTTCCGCACGAAGGGGCGTCTGCCGCCTCTGATTCGATGCAGAACGTTCCTGCCCAGCAGCCCGGCAACGCAATGCGCTTGACGCCTGACAAATATAAGGAAAGACTAGCAACGTGTGCGCAACACAATGGTGACAAAACTCAGAGTACCCTCCAGCACTCGGGCAACACGATTCGCTTTATGCCTTTACAAATATAATACTTCGAAGTAAGACTAAATAGCAACATGTTTGTGTGAAACAAAAATGGGGACAAACCTCGGAGTATCCCATCACGAGGCTGACACATGACACACACAGAAAACACACCTGGAAGCCTCCGTAGATCCCGAGTCCCACCACCTTTTCATGGTCAGTCACCACCAGCTTCAACACTCCCAGAGCGGCAGCCTTCACGTCTAGCATCCTGCGGCACATGTCCGTGTCCAAGGGCACAAGCATCTGGCCGTCGGGGGCGCCCTCTTCAGCGGCGAGTATCGCCACCAGATGTCTCAGGTTCTCCTTCCATTCTGTCGGCTGTTTTGCGGTGCTGGCGCATCGAGAGAGCCAGCCAGCCGGCCAGCCAGCCAGCCAGCCAGCCAGACAGACAGAGAATCAGAGAAAGAGACAGAGGACAGACAGACAGACAGACAGACAGAGGCGTTATGTGCTCTTGTGCCCTGTTCACCGTAGTACGTGGCTTCAATCCATCGTGGGGGCACTCACCCCTTTGGAGGCGACAGCAGTAAACCCATTCCTGCTTCTAGGGGGGGGTTCAGTACATGAGTCTACGAAAAAGCCTGCTCCAGGCAGGGTGCTACGGCACATGTACCACATGGCTCGCGGGAAACGCCTTGACGTCATCCTACAAGGCACGACAACAACGACAACGAGGAAGCGCAGGTGTGTGCTCCCTTCTTACGTTGTTCCGGCGAGACAAGTCTGCGCCACCGTTAGGGACTTCTCCGCGAGAGCCACATCGCCAGCTGTCACGGCGAGCGGGATTGACCCCCCACGCGCATCGTCTGCTCCCACCAAGCCCCTCGCTAGCTCTATCAATGTGGACACGAGCTCCCCCTGACCAACGTCGTCCTGCAGAAGGCACAGAAGCATGGAGATGGGGATGAAAGGCCAGCGGGAAAACCACAGTTCGACGGTACCGTATGCGTGGCCTGTCTCCAGTCATTCGACATCGGAAACGGTCGTGACAGGGTCACTTCGAACGGACGATTCACATGCTTGGTTGATCCCGATCGTCCTCACCAAAACGAAAACAAGGACAACAACATTTCGTTTGCAAGTATCAGACTTGTCAAACTGAAGTATCAGACTTGCGAACGTCACACAGTATATGTTGTAGCTTGTGCTGGTCAGACAGAGGTAGCAGCGCACTTTGACTTCCGCCAAAACAACCACTCCGGCTAATACGGGCCGCAGTTAGCCTCCACCTCTCGACCCCAACAACACAGCAAAGAGTCGACCTGGGCTAATTACGACATGCTCGTATAAAGAGAGTCCGATCAAGTTTGTCAAATCCTGCAACGCATTTACCACTGGCAAGGCATCTTGGGTCATGATCACACACGAGTCAAGACTCACCAGGTTTTGGAGAACAGCAGCTTGTCTAGCATCGGTCAAATCCACCGCATCTACGAACGCGCGGAGGGCGCGCGCCGGCCCCTGGCCTGCTGCTATCGAGCCAGCGCTGGACAAAGAGGGAGGGAATGCTGACGCGCCGGCATCATAGTCGTCTCCTTCCCGACTCTCTGCGCTAGTAGTTGAGCTGCTATAGGGGCTTTCTATGCCACTCTTGGCCTCGCTGTAGTCGCACCAGAGCTTTCGAACCTGCTTTTGCCCAAAAGGTGTCGCATGGAGCAGGCCGGAGCAGAGAACAATCAGTGCGACATACATTTGTTATGATAGCCGGGGGACAGCAGTCAATCCTTTTGGTGACTAAACCGCCCTTGCTGTGTGCAGAGTGGTATCGGCACCGCCACAGGAGACAGCAAGACAAGGAGTAGATGACATCGGTCGGGACTAGACTGCTGTAAGAGAAAAGCAGCTAGGTCGGGCGAAATCTGTTTAGACTACAGCTATATCTGCCCTTCAGGCGACTCGTGGCAGTCGTAAGGGGCCAAGTCGATCTCTCGACACAGCAGTACGGCTCTCGGTAGATTGAACCACCAACCACACCAACCACCGTCGGTTACAGCTCTGGGGACTCACGTATAGGTGTACGCAAACAAAGCTGATCAAGGCATTACCTGTTGTTGCGGCTGCACACACCAACAGGTCACACCATTGCCAGTTTATGTAGCTCAGCTAGCCCGTGAGTCGGGCCACGAAACCCGCAGCTGCACTTCGACGCAGCCGCGAGGTGACACCAGCAGTGAGATAAAAGAAATTTTTCTGTGGTTTCACACACATGTGCCTCGACTGCTGCCCCCCCCCCCCCTCATATCCATTTGTACTGCTGAATCGAAATATCCATGCACAGCAGTGGTGCTGCTGTGCATATTGCTAGTCCCCTTGAACACTTCGGACTCAACAACCACCACTCCGAGTGCGCCCACCGAGCTACTTCATGCAGCGGCAGTACGGGGACGCTCAGAGCATGCTCTGCACACAGGCGCTGCCTTCTCAAAAGCTCAAAAGGATGCTCAAGAGAGTCAGCTTCGACAGCAACGCCGGACTACCAGCAACAAACTTTTCAAAGAGAAGCCTTGCAGGGCCTTGTAATCCAACCCCGCTCTAACCTTCTGGCTCGATTGGTATATGGAGAATTTCTTCTTCAGGGTCTTCATCAAGGAACGGCTTGGGTGCTGTCCGTGTGCCGGTGAGCGCCCGCAGTGCGGGCATGCACCAGGTTCACTTGCTTAGGTGTGTCGGCGTACATCGGAGGGGTATGTGGATGCCAATTGTGCTACGGTGCCCCCGTCTCCGTTCACTCACGCGGGTCCTGCTGCCTGGTATGTGTCACGTGCATGCCAACAGGAGGGAGGTGTGTGGTGGCTGCTAGTACAGGCCATGGGTTTCAAGGACGCCATGGGCGCAATATCAAGCTTGATCATCATCGGCGCTGCTTCAAACGCATGTAGTGCTCGCGTGGTGGGCAGCAGAAAACACGCGTCAGCAGCAGCAGAGGCCTGCTGCTGGAACTCGAAACGGTTGAGACCGAACCGCCACCTCACGGGCAGCAGGCGATCGCTGTCGCTCGCAACAGACGAGTTGCTCACCAGCAGATCACTCTTTTTGATACGAGGGGGCACAAGCTCAGAACTATTCGATGAAAGCAACCCTCAGTCGCGGTGGTGGAGATCGCGGAAACGATGGGCCAAGCGGAAGGCAGCGGAGCTAGCGGCGAAGGAGGCGAAAGAGAGCCGCACCCACGCGCACCCAAAACATGTCATCCTAAACTTGCTTCGACTACTGAAGCGCTGGATTGGCGTGGTGGTCGACTTCACCACGCTGAAGCGTCTTCGCTTGCTGCGGCAAGCGAGAAGGGTAAGCGCATCGTGACAGCACGTCGGAGACGCACATACGCAGTATCATGAACATCGAGGCACAGCCCACAGCAGCAGCAGTTCACGCACCGCACGACGCATAATGAATGTTTTGTTCACGGCGGACAGAGGCGTAAAGAGAACCCTCCACATGAAAGGAGCATGAACTGTACTACTCACTGCTGTTTGCCATTGGCAATTTGTATGCATACACGCCTCTCATACTCAAGCTGATGCCGGTTTACTCTGCGAAAGTCTTCTTATATTGCAATTGCAGTAACCCTACAAATCAACCTACGCCCCTAAGTGTCTGATACACAGGACTACACGTAGTCTACCGCTGTTTAGCCAGAACATACAATGCGTACGACTGCGGTCACCGCCTGATACCGGGTGCGACTGGTGAACGCTAAATCCAGCCGCCTTATCTGTTCACACGCCGCCCAGACTGCTGTCTATGCTGGGGAGCCAGCTAAATACGTAGTTGTTGAGTTGTGCGAACAGCGGCCTAACTACATCCGTTTCCTGTGGGGTACTGCTGTGCATGTATTGCTTTATTTGCTGTACATGTACCGTAATTGGCGGAGGGATGACACCCCCGTGTCAGCGTTTTCATAGCGTATTTCTCCACAGCTAGGAGGGTGTGAACACCAACCGATACCTCTGAGGAAAGCCCTCCACGAGATGTTTCCAAAATCATCCTTTTCGGCAGTTAGTGGTACCTTCTGGTTGTGGAGAAAAAACGCTAACACGGGGGTGCCACGTCTCCGCCAATTGCGGCACCCCAACATCGACTATCGTTATCAGGTTTTACAGCATGCACTTGCTAGATTTTAGCCGAGTTTGCTTACGGCCAAGTTTTCAGGTCTAGTGTGCCCTCAGTTGAGCCTGAAAAATTCTTAAACTCCGGGGTACTCGATGAGTACGGTGTGCTCTACAACCGAGGTCTCGCAGATGCCGTGCGTCGAGATTTTAGCGCAGGCTCTCAACGCGAGCGGCCACCGGGATGAACCCCCGTCGACCAAGAGCGCACTTCTCACCTCTTCACCGTGGTCGGTTGGGCCACCTTGAGTAGAGCGAGGCTCTTTTACGTGTAGCCACATCCGCAGAATGAAGCGCGCAAAGCTTGAGATCAGGGGCGGGATTCCAACGAAGTTCTGACTTTAGGCACCCTCGCTCGTGGTAGTACTCAGCGTGTTACTGCTGTTTGTGACGCAACCTCCCGTTATTTTCATTCCAAGATGGCTGCTCTCTCTCTCTCTTTGTTTTTTTTAATATTTGTAGGGGTCGTGGCAGCACGGAGGGCCAATCCCCGTCAGGTATCGAGGGGTGCTGCAGGAGCTGAGGAACGAGGTTGCGGCGAAGCCGGGCCTGGAGAGACGCGCCAAGAAGGTCCACCACGAGCTAGATACCGTTGCTTTTGGAAGGTGGGGTCATGAGTTACGGTAGTTGCCCTAGCCCAAGCCCTAAGGCGTGCCACTAGCGGGTGTGTTGGATGTATAGGGTTTGGTTGTGGGAGCGCAGGCTCATGGTAGGGCCTCGAGAAACGATTTGATACCACGCTCGTGTGATACGGCGGGTGCGGTGTGCTGCAGCTTGTCTTGAAACAGGGGAATGACTTGTTCTTGGTCATGGCATCCAAGGAAACACTCGAAGCAAACGCAGCAGAGGTGGCGGCGTAGCACCTCGTGTCGATAGCGTCTGCTGTGTCTCGATATCCACTCGTCTAATCGTGAAGCTGTTACCGCGAAAGCCGCACCTCCTTTTTGTTTGAAGCATGACTTGACCACAAAATCTCAGCCTGACTCTCTTGTGGCGAAGTTCCTTTGGTGTGAAAAGGGCCGATACTGCTGTACGCGGGAAGCTTTCGGTGTGTATATGTTCGCCAATTTCAACTGCATAAGGTCAAGACAACAACAACAACAACAAACAACAACGAAGAAAACAACAAAGAAAACAACAACACCCTGTTGTTGTGTTTTGTCTTAACACGTACACGTACGCCGTTTTACAGGTTTTTGGAGGCGGCGTTTTGGGCGTTGGAGCACGATGGCAAGCGGGTGAGCGACTTCATCGAGGAGTCCATCGCCTGGAGGGAAAAGATCGGGGCAGATCGCCTCCGAAAGGAGGACGTAGTCGACCAAGGATGCCGTGGGGCCATCATTGTGAAGGGCCACGATCTCAGCAGGTGACTTGACATATATACGCGCACGTACGCGGCAAGAGTATGGGCTCGCCGCGAGATTCCGAGCAAGAACTCGTTCATTACCGAAATAGCCACCGCCTATATTCCCCTGGGTGCTATTTTTGGGAGCAAAAGGTCCAAAAGTCAGGGAAAGCGGCGACGCGCCTCCGGGCGCCTTTTTGTGCTCGGACAACATGGATGGCGCTGTTGACGTACCCTCCCCCCCCCACACACGGAGGTCCTACTCGCAATGACGAGCAGCAGTATCATGCGGCTGTGTTGGTTACCATTTGATTTCACGTCCGAATCGACGTCGGGTTAGTCTATGTGTGCACCACTTACTGATCATGCGACGGATTGGCTTGGCGGGTGCTCTGCTGCCCGCTCGTTGTCGTAGGCGACCGGTGGTGTACTTTAGACCAGCCCTTGACGGAAGGATGGAGGGAGACGGCAACTCGAAGCTGATGATTTACAACCTGGAGAGGGCGATTCGCCTCATGCCAAGAAACAGCTGGCAATATACCATCGTCATCGACTGTGAAGGTATGTGTGGCAAGTTGAAATACCATGTTCCTGTACGACTGACTCGCCCTCTGGCGGCATCGCGCACGTGTAACTTTTTTCCTTGCCTAGGGTCCTATTGCGACACCAATGATCCGAATTTGGAACTCTTCCATACCGCCTATCCTGCTCCGTCACCTCGAGGTGTTCAATGCGGCACTCATACTAATCCGATTTGGATATGTCTGTCTTCCATGCTCCACTAGCACCAGTAGCCGACAATTCCCCTGGCCACCGTGCTGTCGCGCCGCCCGCGCGCGCGCGCCTCGCAGGGATGGGCCTCAAGCAGCTCCCCCCGGTGACGTACATGAAGAAGATGTTCAAGCTCCTGAGCCACCACTACCCGATGCGCCTTGGGCACGTCCTGTTCACGAACGTGGGGCCCAGCGTCATGCTCTGCTGGAAGGTGGTCTCGCCTCTGCTGCAGGCCAGAACCAAGGCCAAGATGCACCTCATACCCTCCACGTGAGCATGCAGTTCGTGGCTCCGATATATAGAGGGTACAGTCAGTTGGACCAGTACAGACATTGGAAGGTACTGAGCGGAGACCGGAACGGTTTTCAATGTGAAGAAAACAACAACAGTACCTTGTAAGAGGGGGCTACGGTATATGAGGGAAGTCGAAACCGGTTGGACCCGTGCTCGACCCGATATATTATACATCTTGTTCCGTTACAAGCGGGGCTCCGATATTTCAGGGTCGTTAAAACGGTTGTATAGTTGGGTATCCTCTTATCACGGTACAAGAGGGGGAGGGTCGAGGGCCTTTTTTTTTTTATGAACACGTCACACCGAAGTAAGAGAGCTCAATCGCCTACAACGGCTTCCCAGCCCTGATCCTCTCTACCTGCTGTTGTCCGACTCCACTGCGCGCGTACAGGGCACTAGGTCAAACCGCCAAGTACATCCACCCGAGTCAACTCCTGTCCTTCGCGGGAGGCAAGTCGACATGGCAGTACGACCCGGCGGTGTACTTCTCCAGCGATGCAGCCAGTTTGTAGACAGCAGGCGGGGGGAGGGGGGGTGCTCATAGCCGGGCATGCCGTAGTCGTTAGACCATTGACCAAGCATCCCTTCAAAGCCGGGACGAAGCACGCCGGGTTCTCACCGAAACCAGGCTTGCACATCACCTAGCGCGAAGCGCCGTGAGATATTCGGCGAGTTGCATGGAGGGTGCGCTGCATCCTGCTAAGGGTGTTCGGCATCTTGTGTTTACTTCCTTACATACGGATAACAGCGGGGAGGCGGGAGGGGGTTGCCCTTGTGTTTGGATTGGTTGAGCTCCTGAGAATATTTGTGCGTTTTGCCACTAGATTTCGGTGGACAGCAGTCTTCGACACCGACCCCCCCCCCCCCCCCCC
>FN649729.1:773062-786333 GCA_000310025.1 Ectocarpus siliculosus | reverse complement strand
TTTTTTTTTTTTTTATAGTCCGTTCGGGTTTCAGAAATATTGTTTTTGCGCGGGATTAAACGCCCCAAGTTCCCACCCCGTTTTCCGTCGACCCAAAAAGTTTTAGGGAGAGGGAGACAGGGGGGGGGGGTGTATTAATAGTCGGGCATGCAGGGGGTAGCCCTTGGCCCTCGCATCCCGGAAAACCCGGGAAGGGACCACCCGGGGTTTTCACGGGACCCAAGTTCTCACATCCCCAAGCGGGAAGCCCCGTGAGGTTTTGGGGGAGTCCCACGGGGGTTACGCTTTATCCTGTTAAGAGAGACGGGGGGGGGGGGGGGGGAGGACAGAGTGTTCATGCATTCCATTGCAGAGCGTGAGCTAGATTAGACGTCACTAGTGCAGTAAAGGTGACGGCATCTACTTTCAATCGTTTGTCAAGTGTGTTGCGTGCGGATTTGGGTTTCGGGTATATACTAGTAGAAGTGCTTCTAGATGTTTTGGTGAGAAAATTAAGTCGGCTGCCAGCAGACTCGTGGTCCGATGTAATAGACCAAGTTAACGGCGCCCGCTCTTGTTAAGGTTGTGCTTCGGGCTGGTGTGCGCCGAGCTGCCGGTCAATGGCAGACGAGTGTCGATCGTATCCATCTTCAGAATGTCTGCACTCGGCTTCACGCCGTGTGCAGCGACTGCGGGTGCCGCGTGTTGCTTCTGGATTGGCTAAGACGTTTTGAGCAACACTGCTTGTTGACAAATTAAATGAACGCACACATTTGCAGCTGTTGATACGAACGCACACATTTCGTTACTGTGGATACCTACTCGTTCGGATTTTTCTCGCGTCTTATCTCTTGCGTAAGTTCTGAGGAGGGTACCGTCCCAGACAGGGCAAACGTAAAACTGATTGCACAAGCGTCGCACTTTTGACGTGACCCTGTGATGACGTGATGACATGACCGCTGTACTTGACGCTCTGCGGCGACAGTCCGGACACACGAACGGGAATCAATCGTAGAAACACAGGTAAGGCCCGCTAAAGCTAATATATCTCAGATCTGAGGAAGACATGTGTCTTCTTCTCTCAGCGAAAAAAAAATAAGCCCAGTTTCCAGTCGGTTTCAATCCTCTTACTGAAAACACTTCAACACATCCCTTTCGACTGAGGTATCTCGAACGGGTAGTCTTCTGTGAGGTTATGTTTACTTTCTAAACAAAAAATTCGCCGCACAGTTCACATGTCTGTGGTTCAAGAGTTCAAGATGGATGTGCCACTCGGCGGTTCCTCAGGAGAACGACAACAATAGACTACGGCATCACGGGCCTTGCCCGCGGCAATGTTGTTCAGATGGTCGTTTTAGTAGACTCTCTTATCTTGCTTTAGGATAAAATCGATCGAGAACAGGCAATGTTATTTGCAAGTCAACGAGACCACTCTACTTGGCTAATTCTTAACAACTTGTATTTCAAGAGAAAAACCCGATAAGCCAAGCATCAAAACATTTTTCAATATTAATAAACTTCTCCCGCATCATCGTATGCATAACTTGTTTCACCGTACATATATACATCCAACCAACTGATTCAAAAAAGACAACTCTCTATCAAGAAACGACCAACACACTAAAAACAATGGTAGATGATGAGCGCAATAAACAAATCTAGATCGACGGTACAACTACTTTCCGCCGCCCGTGTGGCCACCACCTTGCACTGCCGTTTGCGCAGACACCGACAACCGAACGAACCGGAGTTCACACATGCAAGCAGGTGGATATACGGGCAATTACAGGCCTGCAACCTACATGTTTCATGGACACCCAGGGCACGCAACGCAGTTAATCGCGCAGGTGCAAGAAATAATGCGTCAACGCCGAGTACATCGCAAAAAGAGAAAGAAAAGACACGATTCACAAGTACAGAGGGCGCATTACACCCTACAGCCGCCTGTTTCACCCACCACGCCGACATATTTCCCCATCATGCTACAACGGCCGGCGCCATCGTGTTGTTACAGTCCGCCACAAGGGCTTATCGACACACGCTGGCTCCCATGCAATACAGTGGTATGATACGCACCGCCTTCTACCCACGAAGAAACCCTTCTCGTTCAGTACAGCATGAAACGCCCTGCCGGAGTTTACGCACGAAAAGAAAAAAAAACGCATCCATGTCCAAAACAAAAGGGGCTAAGAAAGGGGGGCACATACGCATGCAACCAAAACACAGTATCATACCACGCTCAGGATTACAAAGGGTTTGCGGTCTTAGCACACCCCACCCGAACCCATGAAGCCTGCGCGCAGGGGCAGGCGTTGCTTCACGAAGCACATATTGTCATCGCTTCACACTGATGCCGAACTAACGATCCTGCGGTGCCCCTTCTCAGCGTGTGTGTATGCCAACGACGGATCGAGTTTGCAGCGACAGTTCTCCCAAGGCACACTCGTGGCGTCGCGCTCGCGGGCAGCTAAACTGACCGGCTGTTGCACGAATGTCAGCACACAAAACATACGCGCGCATACACTCGCACTCGTTCGTGCATCACACAGGCGCTTCTACTCGGTGCTTCGTCGCCGCTTCCACGTCAAAGCTTTCGAGCGCGGAACAAAAAAATAAACAAAGAGCTCTCACAACTAACAGCCACCACCCCCCCCCCCTCCCCCCGGCACACCGAACGTAGCACAACAGAAACATCAACCAATTGAACCTCGCCGTGCAGAAATCGTGCTCTCCACGAAACAAGATGAGATAACACGCCGCAAAAGGAGAGGACTCCACACGAAACACGAAAACACCCCAAGAACGCAACGAACGTCCTAAGACGGTCCAAGCGTGAACTGGAAGGTACCGTCATCCCTGTTCGGGTCGAAAGACATGCCGGTGGCGAGGCCCGGGTTCGCCGGTGGGGGTAGGTCATCGCCTCCGTCACGGTCCGCGGCGCCCCCCCCACCCGGCTGCCCCGCGAGCCGCTGGCGGGCAGCCTGCTGCCTCTCCGCCCCGCTCCTGTCCTCGTACGACGCTCGCCGCGGGGGATTGTTGTACCCCCCCGGCGCCGCGACCGTGGACAGAAGCGCAAGGTTGTCGCGGGGCTCCGACATGTACTTGACGCCCACGCTCGGAGCGGCCGACGGCATCGGCCCCGGATGCAGCATGCCCATGGAGCGAGGGCTCGTGCAGTTGTTGTCTTCCTGCCGCGGGGAAGGGGATCGAACGTCGCCGCCGTTACCGCCGCCGTTGCCGCCCATGCGGTGGACGACGTTTGGGCTGGACGCACGCGGCGACGAGGCGATAGTCGGCATCTTCCGCACCCGGTCGACCCAGTCGCTCGGCGCCGCGGCCGCGTTGCTTCCCAGCAGCACCGAACGGTGCACGCCACTAGAACAAGAAGAAGAAGGAGCTCCCGCGGGCGCCGCCCCCCCCCCGCTCCATCTCGGCAACGAGGCCGACGATTCCCTGCCGCTCGCCCCGCCGGCGCTGCTGCTAGGGATGGGCATGGCGGCGCCGCCGGTGGTTGGTTGCCAGCTCTGGCTCGCGATGGCGGCGCGAGAGAGCGGTCGGACGGAGCGGCGGGGGGGAGGCGACATGGAGCCCGATCTGGAGCGATCTCTGTTGTCGTTGGCCGCCTGGGGGGTGACATGACAGGTTAGGTCGAGAGAGGGGGGGCAGCAAGGATGCGGAAGGGCATGGTTGCGTTGTGTTGCGTGAGAAAAGGACAGCAGTCGGGGAAGTGCCTCGCATGCCGTGGGTCGCTTGAGATAGCACACCACCTGAATCTAATTTCAAAGCTCGATTCTACTCCACGACGAAGAAAACTCCAAAACCAACTGATGCGGTTTCGGAAAAAGCTCTGGACGAGACCGTTCCAACGCTGCCATTTTCGGCACCGTCATTGGTCTCGCTGCCAAGTGGTCGAGCTTTGAAAGTCGGTCTACGGGGTGCGGTACCTTAACATTCAAGTACGAGCCGCCTCGGGAGTAAGGCAATTGGCCGGTGGTTCATGCCCCAGAAAATCGCGTGCAAGACAGCAATGCCGGAGACGGCACGGCAAACAAGCCGGATTAAGTAATCCATAGATTTTCAAGTCAATAAGCAATTTCCAACAACGGGCAGACGATATGATCACAAGACGAGCAAGTGTGGCACCCAAACAAACAAAAGAACGGCCGCAGGATAGAAAAGCAAACCACCTCGAGCACAAAAAGCAACACCCAGCTAGTTCCGTAGCAGCTACATGTACCAGTCTCCCACGCCAGCGCCAGCCCTCTCACCTCCGACAAGACGTCTCCACCGCTATCGCCGCCACCACCGGCGCCCGCAAACGCCGCCAGGATGTCGTCGCCAAACGCGCACCACCCGCCGCCGCCCCCCGTCGCCGCCGCAACACCACCGGCACCCGGCTTCACCGCTTGCGTCGAGCGCGCGAAGCTCAGCTTGGTCACCGCCGCTCCCAGAGCTTCGACGTGCACCCCCTCCGGCGCCGGCCGAGAGGAGCGCTCCGCGGCGGCTGCGAGCAGCCTTCGGGAGGCCTCGGCCAGGGTGAAGGTGAGCGGGAGGTGGAGGACGGCCGCGTGCCGGTCGATGATCGCGAGCATGAGCCTGCCGGAGGCCTCCGCATCCTCGGCTTCGCCACGAGCCGCATGCGTGAAGGCTGCGTGTGCCGGAAAGGTTGGGATATCGTTGTTCTGGGTCAACGAGAGAGCAAGCAAAACACTGCTGCGGGAGCATGATTCGGCAAAACCCGTCGCGTGTAGCTACACAACCCGGGAGGGGGACACGCGTCCACGCTACATGCGCAAGGGTAAAGCAGTCTCAAGTGCTAGTGCCCCCGCACCATTTGCACCCCAGCGATGCTTTTTTTCTTCTCCCTTTCCCTCCCTCCCTCCCTCTCAGGAAGGAACGATTGGGCATCGGTGATTCGGTCCTGTGGGAACAACGCTCCGTCCTCTCGAGGACGCGTGGTCACAAACGCTAAGCATGCAAAACATGAAGAGTCGCCCCCCCGCCCCCCCCCCTCCCTCTCTCACCCCTGAGGCCGTGGAGCAAGGCCAGGACGTGCTCGGGGTTCCGGTTGCCGTCTCGAGCGTCGGCCTCGAGAGCCTTGGCAGCTTTCGTCAGCAAGTCGGTCAACACCTTTTGGACGGACAGTCAAAGGGGTAGGTCAAAATGGACCAATTAGGACAAGTCATGAGTTAGGTCAACACTGGACCAATAGACTCGGAGAAGTTCATAGAGGTATGTCAAAATCGCCCAATAGAGTAAATACCACGAGGGAGATCGACTACCGAGAGGACGCCTGTGAGATCGAGATAAAGGGATCAAGGCGTACAAGCAGAAGCATCGTCAGCCAACGCATCGAGTTCTTGCCCGAACACAAACACCGAAAACACGGAGAGACATACGCAGACACACAAGCGCTGCACAAGCTGGGATGCAAACTCAGCTAGCCCCCCTAGCCGAACTTAAGAGCCCCTTATTATAGCCGAGGATCGGTTCTTATCGTCCCTATGCATACATACATACGAGGTACTCCAATCGCGACTATCATTACAATAGTGTAGGCTTCTTGGCTCAACAACTGCTGTCCTTGCGGCCAAGTTCCTAAGTTTTGAGCCTAGATTTCGGGTTCTGAAAGTGTGGTCGCTAGCCGTACCTTCGACGGGGCTACACGGGGAGACAGGCCGCCGGCTCCGATGGCACCCTGGCCGCCTCTGCCTGCCCCGTCGTGGAGCATCTCGTTGCAGGCTACCGTGAGCGCCGTTAGCGCCAGGACAAAGGGGTCAACGCCGGGCCTGCAGCTGTTGTCCCGCAAGGACACCCCCCACACCGCTTGGTCTTTCACTTGGAGGGAGAAGGAACCCACCTGCAGCGGCGCGCACACACGATTCATTAACGCTGAGCCATCTTTTGAGGCACGAAGCAGTACCCCTAGAGGATTAACGCTGTGCCGTCTTCCAGGCATACAGAGGGACTGTAACCCTAACGCTGAGGGTAAAGAGGCCCACCTGAATCCAGATCGAGGGTCATCGTCACCAAGGAAGCGACGAAGGCCATTGCTGGACCCAAAGAGGAGTTCCCTTGTTAACGAAAACCAAGCAAAACCCCAAAGAAACACGAAGTGCGTACCATCACTGAGGGCAAAGAGGCCCACCTGATCCAGATTGAGGGTCATCGTCACCAAGCAAGCGACGAAGGCAATCGTGTGTCGCAGCTCCTCGGGCATCAGCGACCCTAGCTCTAGCCCCACTTGCTGAGCAAAGCCGAAGTACCTCGCGACCTGTGCAACCAGCCCCGCGTCATGCAGAGGAAAGGAAACGGGAAGAGTTAACCAAGTCTCCCGAAAGAAACACGAGGGGCCCGCGTCGTATGTACATGTGCATCGTGTCGTGTTAACCAACACCACATCGAGTCGCGCCTCCACGCCCCTCACTCCCGCAACACGTTTTCCCCCTGGCTGCGCTCAGTCTGCCGCCGCCGCACGAAGACGAGTCAAGTCGCGGGTCGCGTCCCACAAAGCCCTGGCGGAGGGCGTCAACCTAACGCTACCAACGGCCGGGCGTCTCAAACCGAAACTCGTATTGGGGGTATTCGACCGCGTCGAGCAATAGCGCGCTGCTGTGGAGCCCAATGCGTATGCGCTCCGGGCGAGTAGAGCCTGACGTGTCCTTCCAACGATGAGCAGCTACAATATAAGCCCCGCGTGCTGCAGCTGCGCACAGACCCGATACCACCGATTGCTGTTGTGGGCGCGCCAACGGCTTCGGAGTGGCTCACCTTTCTTGTTTCCATGGAGTGCATCCAGAAGAGGCAGAGAAGGAGCATCACGGACGCCACCTGAAGAAGAGTTAAGTTATTTGGGTCCACGACGGTGCATCCGAGGGATGGCAGGATCACGGGTCATTGCCACTGCTGCTCTGGCGCCACTTTCAACGCAGAAAACTACGCACACCTTTGCTTCATCAAATAAATCAGAGCACGCGCGCTCGCACTAACATTACTGGCACGGCAGCAAGGAGCAGCAGCACACAAGCAGCACCAACAGAACAAATACAGCACGTAATGGTGTGCTGCATGTTCATCAAGACGTGTTTGTTGTGTCGGGTGGTATGCTACAAGATCAGGCATGCATGTGTTACCGTTCTGAAAACAATACTCATTTGGATACGTTCTAACTTTCAGTCTTGGGGACGCAAAATTTTAAAAAGCGGGTATCGTATTACCTAACAAAACGCCGCGGGGTACTACCCCAGCAGCACAAACACAGCACGCGGGGGTGATTGTGAATGAATACTCTCAAAGGCAAACGGCAATAACAAAAACACTACAGGCTACACGCACCTCCGGCAGGGGTGCATCCAGGCACCGAGACAGGGCCCCCATCGCGCGAGACTGGTAATCCTTGCACTCCTCCTCCGAGGCTCCGCTGAACTGAGCGCCGACGGCAGCGGCCGCCCACGCCTCCGCTCTGCACGCTTCGGCGAACACGTCCACGATGCCGCCATCCTCCTCGGCGGCCACCGGCCGCCCTTCCCGCTTAACTCCGACATCCTCAGCGCTGCCGGGATCCGCGGCGGTTGGTGCATCCGGCAACTGCTCCGGATCCCCACCGCCGGCGTCTCCAAAAACAGCGCTCCGGATAGCGCCGGCGCCGGGCAGGAGAATAAGGGAGCCCACGGTCCGCATGAAGGTCTTCAGGTGGGTCTTCGACCGGCCGTCCAAGGTCATCGGGAGCGACCTCCTCGGAGGCAGCTGTTGCTGCTGCGGCAACGGGGCTCCCAAGGCGGAGGAGGCGTGTTGCCTCCCCTCGCTGCCGCCGTCCTGCTGTCGCATGAAGGTGCTCCCCATCGACCCTTTCGGGAAGAAGCCAGCCTGGACGCCTCCGCCTCCGCCGCCTCCGCCCCCGGCCTCCCCGAAGCCTCCCGGGGTGTCCCCCATAGACTTGGCCCGTGCGGGTAGGTCTCGGACGGGGCACGACGGCGGGGTCGAAGAAGGCGCCCCCCCCCCGGCGGCAGCACACAAGGGCGGCGCCGACCGCGACGCCACCAAGCTATCCCGAGCGCCGCCGCCGCCGCCGCCGCCGCCGCCCGGCTGCTGCCTCGAGGTGTGGTCTATGGCCGCAGATAGGCTCGACAGCGTCGCCCCCGCCGCTACCGACGACGACGGGGGGAAGCCGGGTCGATTGTTCGCGCCGCCTCTGCTGGCTCCGTGTTGGTTGTGGTGCGGGGGGCTCGTGCCGCCCCCGCCAAGGAAAGGCGAAACCCCTTCCGCGTTCAGTCCCGGGATCGCCGTGTATCGGTTGTTGCCGGAGGCGGCCGCGGCGTGGTGGCTGTAGGCGGCCTCCCCGCCGCCGTGGCAGCTGGAGCTGATGCTGGCGTTGATGCTGGCGCTGATGCTGGCGCTGCTGCCGCTGCCGCCCGTGTCGGAGAGGGTGGGCGCGATGAGCTCGACCAGGCCGGACAGGCTGTCGCTCGTGATGGGCCCCCCGAACTTGGGGTTGGACACGGGGAGGCCACCGCCGCCGCCGCCGCCGCCGGTCATGTTGTTGCTGCTGCTGTCGAGGCCGGCGATCGTGCCGATGGGGGGCAAGGGCGGCGAGGGCGGGTGCGGCACGCCCGCGTGCTGTTGGTACACGGCAGCCTTGTGCTCGGGGCTGTCCTTGATGGCAAGGCCGGCTTGCTGCTGCGCGTCCATGCCGGTGCGCGGCCGCTTTTCATCTTCCGCGCGTGCCTTGGGGCCGCATCGCCGACGCTTGCTGTTTTGGTGTATGTATAAGCATAGGAACGGGGCGGAATACGGCTGTTGGGGCTCCGACAGTAGTAAAGCAGAGAGTTTCCGCAGCTTGGCGGTGAAATTTCGAAACTTTTCGACGGTAGAAGCAGTCAGCGCCCGCCGGGATTTGAAAACGCTGTCATAAAACAGGGCCCGCGACTGAACTCAACGGTAATAATTCAAGCCCTTTCTTCACCGCCCTCGGTCTTGTGATGCAGATGCAGAGATGCACACTTTTTGTCTCGAACTCTATTTAATACGGTAGCATACAACCATGTGCAGACAGGTATTTATCGCTGCTTTTGTACTTGATCTTATGTTTTATATGCCACGCAACGTTGCCCACGCAGCAGAGAGAATAATCGATGTGCGATTCGCCCCCAAAAAGAGCGACCGAATTAGCACCCCGACAAAACACCTCACATCAATCCCGAGCCTTTTTTGCAAACGTATCCATCTACCGTCCGCTGCTGCTGTAGTGGACAGCAGCAATGGCATGCCAAGAAATTTATCAAAACTGTCAGGTTCCACCCAAGTCGGAACGTCGGAACGCACCCAAGCTTCTTTTCTTGTGGAATGTTTCACACAATCCTAATCCTGTCGAGCGTAGAGCGGGCGTAGCAGGACAGGACCCAATGACCGAGTATGATAGTGCTTGATGCGAGAACCGGAGCCGCAAACCCCTCACGGACGTCGCATGTATTGCATGCACGTGCATACGCATATTCCAAGTTGTGAACTCATGTGCAGGTTTTCGGCAACAAAAATAAACTCACGAGACCGATCGATCATCGTATCATCGTAAGAAAAGAAAAAAGTGCTGGATGAGAGCGAGCGTCGAAAAAGAGCGAGCATCGGGTTCAAACCCATGCATCACCTGGTACTCTCTTCTCACCAATGCATAATAGTAGCGATATTGTAAGCTCCATGTAGGTAGTAACAACAGCCTCACGAGCAACCAGTGTACGTGTCGCACTCGTATGCACAAGACTACGCTCGGGCCGATGTACCATTTGAACTTGCGAAGACGGAGACGGGCGAACAAAGCGATAAAGAGGCACCAGCCTAGACCTTGGCTGTTGCTGCTGATTCTGCTGCCGCTGCTGCTGTGCTACAGAGGTGTGCTTCGACCCGCGCTACAAGCACACGGTCCTCATCTACATAAAGTCTCATTCATGTCTGTGTGCGTTTCTCTCCTCTCGTATTGTACAAATATGCCTCTCTGGCTCTCTGAGACAAACTGCTTTCGACACGCACACTGCCCTCCCTGCCTGCGCACCCAACAAACTTCGCACTCCCGGCAGGTGGCCTAACTTTTGGGTGGATCTCTCAATGCGTGCGAGGCAAGCCGACACGGGTCCGACCCTCACTGCCGAGTGACCTAATCAACGCACTCTCGGCTGCCGCAGCCTCTTGTTTCTGCAACACCCTGCCAACTCCTGCGAACTGCTGTGGTGCTTTCCTGTGTCACCACAGGGTACAAAAATTTGTACTACACTCAAGGCAGATACACCACAGAACGAAACAAAACTCGAGCGGCTTCGTTGCTGTCTGTAGGTACCAACAATCAAGACGACCTGCTTCTCCAGGGAGAAGGCAAGCGAAGGAGAGGCCTCCGCCACCCACACACCCATCCCCCCTCACCCACCTGAACTTGCACTCTATCCTCCTCTTCTTACACCGGTCACAAGGAATGCTGCCCTGGCACTTGGTCTTGGACGACGTGCACGTGTCGCACGACTTACGAAGAGCACCGCGAGAGCCTCGCCGCCACCCCTCCGTGGGGTCTGGCGCGATCCTATCGGGGTGGATCATGGCCGCTGTTTTCGTCGCGGTGCTGCTGTCGCTGTTGTTGCTGTCTTCGGCCATGGCGCGTGTGAGAGACCGCCAGGTTGTTGTGCGTAAGGAAAGGTCCGGAAAAAAAAGGAAGCACAACCAGAGACTCTTCGGTCGCAGCTATACATTTTCCAAGACAAAACCGGGGTATTTTAGCCAGCGTTGGTCGTTACCGGATAGCTAAATACCCCGGACAGAGATCCAACAGCAGTTCACGGTTGGTGAAAAACTATTCTCTTCTCGCTGACTCCTTTCTACGTGACTGCTGCTGCTTCGTGTTGTTGACACACCAGCCCGTAGCTCTGCTTTCGTCTCGAATCATTTTCCCAGGGCCGTGATCGTGGTGTCACTACCGTTGTATGTCTCTTCGTACCCGACTCCGGGAGACTAGCAGAGTACGAGGCTCCGTGAACACCAGTGTATACGTATATAAAGAGCGTGTGGTCAATCAAGGAAGTCGATCCGGTCAAAGTAAGCCCGCAACGTGGAGATCAAAGCACACCACGGCGACTTGATGAAACCTTGACGGCAGTACATACCGCTCTCGACAAATTGCAACAAGTAGTTCTCTCCGAGAGCCTAACTCGCCTACAGGCAGCAATCGCCTTGGTTCACCACTCATCGCTGTAGGGGGGACTCTGCCCTACCTCTACGTCCGCGAAAGACCCACAGCAGTGGCAACAGCCGTACGTTCAAGCTTGACACGTTGACTATGAAGTATTATTTGGGTGATCTACAAATGTAGTCCGCCCAGATTTCGGAAATAATACTATTGCGTCGTTGTGTTGGTGTTCAGCCGTACAAGACTATTAAAAGATTAAATATGATAGTCAGTAGTCAGTGCGCTTGCAGTCGCTAAAACTTCTTCGAGCGGTTCCCATATAATGTTCGCGACAGCGAGCCTGCTTGTTGTTTGTGGCAAATTTCAGCAGCAGCATGCATACTGAGACAGCAAGCAGCGTTTTTCTGTCTCTCGTGGTCATCGCCCGTCCACTAGCTATTATTAGAGTCCACGAGTGAGTCCACATGCGCGTCAGGTTTACCATTGGCTCAGGTCCGCACAAAGAACGTTAGCTGTCAGATCTCACATACATGTACTTCAAGGAGTTAATCAAGAACGCCATGGTGTAGTATATCTACGTACATAGAGTTAGAGTGTGTTGCATAATAATACTCTTGAATAATAACAAAAAAAATGGTGCGTTTTGGACGGTGGCGACGAATTACTACAAAAAGCTGATGAGCGTCAACCGCTTGACCGAAAAACACGGTGGTTCTTCTCTTATCCCACATATCATCATCAGCCACATTGCTCTCCCTCTGATGATATACCTATGTCTAGCCTCGTTCCTTACCTGTTCACTCGCATGTTCGAACCATCGTCAGCGCAGCATCTGAATGGAAAACTCCTTGGGTTTGCGGGCATGACCTATTGAAAAAAAGCAGTAGTCTACGGCCAATTATCGATCAGCATCCCGATCACGCACACAAGCTCAGTACCTCTGTAGGGCGAGGCTAATACACCTTCTTCTTGAGGAATTTATTTCACCAACCGAGCAGACGCCCCCCCCCCCCTCCCCATACACCCAGAGACTTCAGGCAGAGTGTGGTCGGGTACTGGATGTACGAGCCCGTCACTACACTCTCTACTATTAATTATTTTATTCATTCTTCGTAACACAAGTAAGTGCAATGTACCGGCCAGACTGGCTCTCATAGCTTGACTGCTCCATAAAACCAAAGGCTATCTACACCAGACCATCACGCTTGCCGAAAAGGGTGTGCGCTTGAAAGATCTCGTCGAGAGCTGCCCGTGGACCTTTCGGTCGGTTTTCGCACACTCTTGGTTGTGAGCAATCGAGATATGAACGTGGGGGTTGTCATCACTCGCACAACTCCGGTGTATTGAAGCACGTAGACTGGCTACCAGGGCCACCAACGGAAAATATCAATTTGATCTGTAACGAGAGCAGCTCGGCTCGAGAAAAAGCGGTCAAAATCAAGGGCACACTCAGAGATAAAGAGCTCCAGGTCGAGGTAGATAAAACCCTAACCCATGCCTAGGCAACAAAGGCGGAGAGAAAGCAACTGCACCTAGTCTTCGTACGTATAAAGAAAGACGAAAGGTAGACTATCATACTGAGGATACTGTTACTCCGCCCCGATACTACATGGTTCCTCCTCTACCAGCCGCTCGGTAGAAGTGTCCCAACGTGCTCCTGACTCTTGTGCCATGATGCCAGCTCTCCGTCCCCAATAGAACCTTGCTACTGTAGGGGGACAGAAAGATAAACTGCGACCAAGGGGGCACTTGGGAAGGACCCTATCTCTCCTGCATTCAGTACATCATACACCATCCTCACAATCAAGGGAAAACGGGGAGGTACTCACGATCGGCACATCTACAAAACAAACGCGCCAAGTTACACACCTGGACCTGCACCGACAGCGTTCATCGTCTCCAAGGGCATGCTCTAAGGGTACGCACAACTGACTAGGCACAACAGACCGACCCCCCCCCCCCCCCCCCCCCCAATGAAAGGAAACATTTCCAACCGGTGGTGACAAAACACAATGAGTGCACTCTATTCGCAACGTTAGTGTTCGATTGGAATTCTTGGGAATCTTGACAGCAACAAGTTCATGTGCACTCAGTTCCAGTTGCCATCTACTCTGTCTCCTGGATGAAC
>FN649729.1:758817-773006 GCA_000310025.1 Ectocarpus siliculosus | reverse complement strand
TCTGTCTCCTGCATGACAATGCCAACGCCGATGAAGAGTAACTAGGGCTACACGACCGGTGTCCACCCACTCCCTGAAACGGAATCGAACACACGTTTTCATTTAACATCTCATGCCATTCACAAGGACCGCTCAGCTTGGGAAACAAACGGCATGCGCCACCTACCACCACCCTGTCTGCGGATGCCACGTCAAGAAGCATTACATCACTCAAAAACATCGCTCGCGTACATTTTATCTGAATTACCACAAAATGAGCACCTTCCTGTTCCGACAACAAACGCACAGATGAACAGACATTCCGAATTCGTCAAGAATTTCACAGAACACACAAAGAGCAAGTCCCGCTTCTACCCCACCTCCCAACATCACGGTCGGGAAAGGTATTTCGATTTACCACAACCTGTGTACGCTCAAACCTTCATCACTTAGAGGCGGTTCGATTTAAGCTACTTTGAGGACCTAGGCTTTTCCCGAAGACGCGTCATTGAAGGACCCAAGGTCACGTCCTATTACTCCAGAGTATACAGATTACCGTACTCAGTCCCGTTCACAACACAATCACATACTTGGAAGCATGGTATTGAGAGAAGCTAAGCAATACGAAAAGGCGGTAAGCACTGAGCTCCAAGTTGCCCGATGAAACGAAAGCGATCCCCTGTTCGAGTCGTACGTGTCCACTGTCGGGGATGCGAAAGGGGGCCCGTGCCTACACTTGACGCCGACTCTAAGGCTGAGCAGCCCCAGCTGGGACAAAGCTTCAAGAGCCCGAGACACTTTTCATCGCCCCAATTAAATTCGCCGTGTTGCCATGCCGCTCAGCTGTCATCACTGCTGTACACTGTGGACTCTTACTATACCGCTGCTTGAGGCTGCTGCTCTTGGGGTTGTTGCGGTTCGTTCCCCGCCAGAAAGCTCTGCGTGCCGTGTACGTACGCATTGATGACACCATCACAGGCAGCCGCCCGCCGGCAGGGCAGTCGCCGTTAATCAACCACGCGGGCCGACCACGGAATGCAACCGTAGAGAAAGAATACCGAGCAACGGCAAGCAAGCCGGAGGGCGCGGATATGAAGGAGGGGTAGGAGTTACTGAGAGAGAGAATATGTCGTGTGTTACGTGTGTGGGAAGGATTTCTAGCCCCGGGCTTGTTTCTAGCCCCAGGCTTGTTGGTACCATTCTTCTGACAGAAGGAAGGTCGCATTTCTCCAAGCCTTTGAAACACACATGTGCAAGACACAAAGACCGATCTCGACTATGAAAACAGGCAAGCTCGACTACTCCATGACGAAGAGGATACCGAACTCAAAATATGCATTGTCAAAAAGATGTCCACGAGACGGTTCCCAACGCCCCCATTTTCGGCATCGTTACCTCTTTCGCTTCAGAGCAATGGGGCTTTGAAAATGGCTCCAGGGGGTGTCTTATCTTACGTGACGTACGGTAACTTGGTCGTACTGTACCTTCACGTCGGCGAGTTTCTGCCTCCACTTAATTGCGTCTGGGTAGTCTGGGCAAAGAGCCAGGCTTTCCGAGAAGCACTTCTCCGCCTGTTGCAGCGAAGAAGAGGTTTTGCGATCTTACCGAAGGAACGAGTGTGCACCAGGCCTCCAAGGGCTTGTTTGGTCTTTGGTGCGTAACGGAGGATGACGGAAAGAACAACCAAACGTGTTTTCCTGCGGCAATCGTCGACACTGCTGTTCGAACGAACACTCAGGTTTGGGATGTGACCTTCACGTTTGAAACCCAGTGCCTTGGAAGACAAAAACCCTGATAGCCGGTGATCGGCTCAGTAGTTCAGCGTTCACTTGATGGGAAATTCGAACACGGCAAGGATAAGCTTTCCGACCTCAGCAAAGAATTTCATACCTAGTGCTGTACAAAAACGTTGTCTGCGAGTCACTGAACGAAAAGACAGCCGAACCCTATTCGCCTTCGAACATGACTGCGTGCGCAGAAAATCTTCTGGGTGATCCCGGACTGGAGCTATTCATGTGATGAAAAGCCCCGTAGAGCTGGCACACCGCATGGGTGACGGCAAAAAAATAACGTCACCAACCCAACGAAGAGGCAGACGGATTTGTACGAAGAAGACGGCAATAATAACACTCGTGAACTTCCTCCATGCTAAAAACGAGCACGAAAATATGCTGAAAATCAACTTGTTGGCGGTTGAGTACCTGGTCGAGATGGTGGAGGTAGAAGAAGCAGACTCCCATGTTGTACCAGCTCACGTGGTGCACGCCGCAATATCTCTGGGAATCTCTGTCGAAACATCAACACCAGGCAAAGGAGGTAATCAGTTCACGAGACACGGGCATGCGGGCGACCGATTTGAAAGGTGTCCTTCCTTCATACAACAGATGAAGCCGACCGGCCACATCCCCTGTTTCAGGTATCAATAATCTTTTCAAAAGGCGGCAAAAATGTTTTGTTGTTCGAAAGGCCAAGACGAGTAGTAGGGAACGGACACAACACGAGGCGAGCCAGACTACTAGGAGCATGCATGATTCAACATGAATTGTCGACGACAACGTCATTGGAAAAACTTGACAGCGGTGCAAGACGCAATCTTAAGCAATTTACAGTACTCAAAAAGCTATTCCGTGAGGAAAACCATGAAGAGACGAAAATTTCCTTTGCAAAACGTGATCCCAGCGCGTTGTGTTGGCAGTTTCTACCTCCAACAACGCTTACGCACCTGAAGAGCTCTGCAGCAGAGTCGAAGTCTTTGAGGCCCATGAAGATACGCCCAATCTCGAACGCGACATCCTTGGAAGGCTGCAGGGGAAAGTACAGCTCGTGAACCAGCTTCACGTCCCGCCTGGACAACGCACACACACCCGGCACACAACCCATGGACAAAAAACAAGCCAAGAAAGGGCACACCAACGAAAAAATTGAGCGCCGTGCAGCGGTCGCCCAAACGGGGGCAGACACGGTGAGGTGGCAAAGCTGCCGGGGGCATGCACACCTCAATAGGCGCTACGCATCTGCACGGCTACAAAACCACGCAGGCACAAGTACACAAGCAGCTTCATGCCGGTATTGCAAGTACGACTTCCACTGCCCAATGAATGACTCACACCAACAAGCAAAACGGTACCGTTTACATCTAGTGGGGGCGATTGTTGGCACTTTAGCAACCGACTCTCAATTCCTTCCATCGCTTGCTGCCTCAACTCGATCGCTCACAACGGCCAGCACACATGTGGAATAGCCCTACGCTGGTGGAATGCTAGTGTAGTTTACTACACCCCGGTGAAAACACTTGGGGGTTCCGCACAACGCACCAAGAGACGCGGTGCCCCTGGATCGAGCGTACATGACACAACATACCACACCCCGTAGACCGATCTTGATTACTCCAAGACGAAGAGGATATGCATAGATGACACGGCACGGTTTCGGAAATCTATCTCTCGATGAGACGGCTTCAACGCCGACATTGTCGGCACCGCCACTCCGTCTGCTGTGGATAAATCAACCTTTGAAAACCGGTCCAGGGGGTGTGATATCTTGCGTCACCTGCGTTACATAACGGGTGGGTGATACCTTCCGTGCCCAAGTACCGATGCTTACCGGATGTCGTTCTGGAGCTTCTCCCCTGCGTACGGCCCCTTGTCGATGAACACCTGCTCAGGCGGCACAGCAGACATAGATGTACATGGCCAACAGCGCAACACACAGCGACGAAATCAGCAGGGGATATCGATACTCCCGTATCTAATAAAGATGAGGATCAAACGGGAACGAAAAGGTCTTGTCGTTTTACACCACAATGAATCGAGATGGTGGTCGGAGAACGTCCTGAGGACCTTTCCTACGAGCTCGTGTTATCACCAACGCCACGGAAATGTGTTGCGCGCGCCAGCTTGCTTGGTCTCGTCAAGCCCGATCTCGGGGTTGTGTTGACTGCTCAGCCTCCCAACTTTCAATACATGAATAAGAATCTACTTGACTGAAACCAGTGATACAACAAGCTAGCTTCAGCTTGCCAATCACACCTCGGGGTTGTGTTGTTCGCTTAGCCTGCTAGATTCCGCCGGTCTCGAAGAGCAAAAAAAAGGGATCAAAATACGAATGCATACACATGCCAAGAAACACACGCTCTGGTTTACCTGCTTGAACTTGTAGAACACGTCGGGGTCGTGTTGGCTCAGCCTCAAGAGGGCAAGGGCGGGGCGTAGTCCTAGTCCCCTTGACTCATCCTTGAGCTGCCTCTGGAAGGACGAAAAGCCGTTCGGGCTGAAGCAGGCCGTGCTCTCCTTGAACGTCATCCGGAATTGCGGGTAGGCCTAGAAGCGGGAGATGTTCATACATACCAAAAACAGAGAAAGACCGATTCGTGTGCTCAATGGATAGTGATATCAATCAAGGCTTTGGTCTTGCGTGTCCCGAAACAACACACGTATTTACCCGAACCATGCACGCATATACCTCTCACGCGACGTGACACACATACGCCTGGATGGCATTTATCAACATCAAGTCCTCCATCGATGTCTCCACAACAACCGTAATCACGGTGCCAACATCGAACTACTCCAGCATGCGCATTGGGAAGCTCACGACGACTCGGCTATGCAGGCCATTGCAAGCCATAGACATGCAGTTCTTGACGTTAGCGCTAGGGAAGATTTCACCCGCGGAGCGAGGTGTAACACGTAGTCTGGTACGAGGTAGGGGCTGTTTTCGCGCAAAAAGGCATCTACGTCGTATCCATCACATGGACAGCACAGGTGCCAAGCTAAGAACACCCCGAAACCGCACAATGGTCAGCGTCCAGCCAAAAGTAGGCGTGCGCTTGTCTGGGCTTGCTGTGAGGCCACGCGGAAAATTACCATGAAAACATGCAACACCAGAAAAATGAACCACGGAAACTGACCTTGGGGTCGAGTCCGTAGCCCATAGCCGAACACTTGAACCCGTCCAAGTGCTGCGAGTGAAGCACAGAACCGCCCTCGGCTTCGCACATGAGGTGCAACAACTTGAAGTTTACCTGCACCAAGCAAAAGAATCGCGCAGCCAGCCGGCCGTGGTTGCGGTCAAGATTCGCGACCGAAATAAACGTACCGACAATTATGCCTCCCGAGGAACTCGAGGAAGCAGAGACCGGTGCCTCAGGGTGTGTGGCCAGAATGAGGGGGGTAGCAGAGATGTATGCATCTGCATGCAACCGAAATTGGGGTGTTTTAGTGATGCATTGTGGAGAAAGATCTGTTTTTCTTTTTTGTTTGTTTTCACTTCAAATCAGCGCTCACAGCATTTGTGCCGTGTACTCCAACCCGTGGTCACACAGAAGAGCCCCTCTCTACCGTCCCCTCCTGGGGTGCTTTGCCTTCGATTTTTTATGCGAGAAGAGTGCAGCACTCTCTTCCCTCTGTGTACACACGAAATAGCGCTTTCCACCCACGCCAGGAACGCAAGCGAGAGAAAAACTCACTCTGCAAGAAAAGCTCGTTTGACACCGGGATTCGAACCCCTGACCCTGGCCACCAGAAGGTTTTCGAGGATACCAACTAGACTACCGGGGCGACCGGAAAGATCCATACAAACAAAAAAAAACACGAAAGTGGTTTCGTTCGTCATGCGAAAGATCACAAATATGCAGTAATCCGAAAAGAAAAAAACTTGCCATGCAAGAGAAGGACCCGTGAACGGCCAGGTGTGGATCCCTTGTCCCCTCGAGCTCGCTGTCGTGGACGTACCTGTTTTCCGTGGAATGCCGGGGAAGGTCGCACGCCGTGCAGCAGCACCGAAAGAGGTTTTATGACAGGTTGATACAGCCCCGGGCAAAGCTACAGAGTATCAGCATGACGGCAGGGAAATGCCAGGGTGAACCACAAGAGAAACCTTGATACATGTAGTCGTATAACAGACTGGCGCCATTAAGTTGACGGTAAAGATCTAGGTTCACACGGCCGGAGAAAACAGCGCCAAATCAACACTTTTCGACGGGCTGGGATAACTTAGTCCTGAGGAACACCAGCACACGCAAAAAAAAAAGTGCAGAAATACTCAAAGGAAGGATAGTGGCACTGACCCCTTATCCCCGGCGATGACCAACGCCTTTCCACCCTTCGACAGGGCTCTCAGGCAGTCCACCGCCCTGACAGCTCCGACCGGGACGAGAAAGGAAGCCTGGTGGTGTGAAGCCGCAAGGGCTTCCAAGGCCTTGGCTAGGCGTGCGTCGTCCGGGTAGCACTCGGCAGGACGTCGCCTTAGACATGACGCGCGAGGAAAACGGTGCGTGGAATGGTGTGACCCTAAATATCTTCGTTCTCGGATCTGATGCCTGTTCATGGGTGTGTTTCATTTTTTATGCAGTTGTGGTAATCTTTGGGGCTGCTTTGACTGAGACTCCCGCGTTGATAGTGTCGGGCGGGCTGGCATGCTAATACGCTGCGTCAAAAGCACAGGCAGCAATTCGGCAGACTCTTCTTTGTTATGCTGCGTGCAGGACAGAGTATAGACGATGTATTGGTGAGGCGGTGTTGGTATATGGTCATCGGGCACCGTTGTCATGGAGCGTTCCAGCTGTATCCAGAGAGCATGTCTTCAGCCCAGGTTATGAGATATCAGCCGTCATGTCATGATCCGGAAAGCTCTATCTCATGACCTGGGCTTCCGATGTGTTGTCTGCATACAGCTGGAACGCTGTACGACAACGGTACCGGACGGCGATATACCAGCACCGCCTCAAAAGTAGTCTATGCGTGTACCTGTCCTGCATGCAGCAAACCAAAGAGAAACCTGGCGAACTGCTGTCTGCTCTGATGACGCGGCCAGGTGTCCCCCAAGAGAAAAAGTTCGGTGCTGACACGATCCCATTCTCGAGTGTTGCGGATACTGCTGTGTCTATCAGTAGGCTGGGGAAGGGCCGCTGGTCGGCAATGATCTGTGTGTACAACGCTTCAGGTCGGACTTGGAACACTGCACACGTCTCTGGACGCCGTCAAACCACGCATACATCACAGAACCTCATCTGACAGGGCAGCTTCCAAGAGCACCCAGTATGTGATTCGATTGTATCATCCCCCCTGCCCCGACATCGTGAAACCGCCCACCTGGTGTTGTGTGGGCTGCAGCAGTCGACAAAGTATCACCCCTTTACATTTAGAACGTTTGCTCTCTGACAAGCAGAAATTTGTCTCGGCCTCTCAGAGCGGTCCATTTTGGCTCTATCGGCCTCTCACAGAGCCACATTTCCGTCTCTCCGGGATCTCCGGGATCTTTCGGGCGCCCCTATGTTACTTCGCTCTCTTCATGTATGCGTACGTCTTCTCGTTCTGCGTCTGCCTCGCTCGCGTCTGGCTCGGTCGCGGCCACGGGTACGACTCGTGTGGAGAAAGGCGCTTATCCAAGCCGCCAAAACCGCAAGCCTGGACGGGCAGTTTATCGGCAACGCCGAGAGACATGCACCAGCCCGCGACCCGAACAGGCCTAGCTCGGAGCTGTATAGCTTGGGCTACACAAGAGATGAGCTTCAGAGGGGCCTCCAAGCAGTTCACTTTATACCCACGGCCATCGTCAAGAGGGAGTGCTGCTGCATGCAGCACACCAAGCACGGAGGGTCCCCATGTATCATCACGGAGCCCCCTACCTAGTAGTCTCTACCATCTGTGAACACAAAAACTTATCGCAGACATGTCCAACCATATCTGATCGTGTATCTTGGAATCGACCTATTGACCGGGGCGGCGAAAAGCCGCCAGACCCCCTTGTAGTTCAGATATATTTAAGTCCAAGCAAGATAGTAGGCTAGTGGCGAGAAAATATGTTTACCACCGACCTTACCGGGCGGCTTGCGAAACACCAATAGCAGTAGCGCTTATGCGAGGCACTGCTGGACGACCCCCCCCTCAGCATGGAACAACACAGACCGCCTAGGCTTCTCTGCACGACGACCTCACCTGACAGGGCTCCAGGAACACCTCATGTAGCGCAGCAGCTCCGGTGCTAGCGAGGAGGGGTCAACGTCCCCGCTGGAAGGGATGCTCGTCGTGCACAGCAACTCTTCCAGCACCCCGCCATGTACCCTGTGCGGCGGCGTGTTTCCGTCGTTTTTCGCGTGAAGGACGGTCGGTCGGTCGGTCGGTCGGTCGCCATGTTCGTGGTGGCTACAAGTCAAGGGCAT
Source organism: Ectocarpus siliculosus (assembly GCA_000310025.1). NCBI lineage: Eukaryota > Phaeophyceae > Ectocarpales > Ectocarpaceae > Ectocarpus > Ectocarpus siliculosus. The sequence continues at coordinate 764,866 of FN649729.1, read as the reverse complement.
GCTCGAAGTGCGGGAGTTCGACCGCACTCTGCGCGACGAGCGCGTGGCCACGATGTAACACTACTCTGAGTCTCGAGGACGACCTAGAGCGCGTGCCATGCCCCAATGGAATGTTGTTGTTGTCTTCACATTATCCAGTCTCTACTCAGTACCTGTAATCCGTACTGGTCAAACTGACCTGGGCGCCTTGGATGCTCACAGGCGCACTACCCAAAACAATGGTACACACTTCTAGAAATCAAACGGACAAAAAACAGGCAATAGGACCTTGAATTGATTTCCACAGCGTACTGCCAGGCAAGATGCGATTTCGCCAGGCGTGCTGATTTATTTATGCTATTCCCACGACAACGCGTTTGGAGATTTTGCGTCCACCCTTGTGGACATCTAAAACTAGCACCCATACGGAGCAACAAAGTGTCCGTGTTGTTCACGGTAGTAAGGATGATGTTGAGCCGTTCATCGACTACTGCTGTACACACCGTCAAAGCTGTCCGGTAACCCAGCTTTACCCCAGAGCAAAGCAACAATTCTAACATGGGAACCAATCCAAAACATGGCTTTCCACCTACAAGCGCTGCCCCCAAAACGAACAGCTGAAACCACCGCACACACCTAAAGGCATCCTGCTTGAGTGAGTCGAACACATAATTCGCCACCACAATAACCGGGTTATCCAGGTCCCCCGGTCTCAGTTCCTCCCCAGACAGTTCCAGCCGTAGGCACCCTGATCCCCACAGCCCGGCGTCTCCCCCCCCCACACAACTCCCAGACGCCGCAGGATCTGAGCCCTCTTCCGGCGGCGGCGGCGGCGGCGGCTCGCTTTCAGCGTCCCTCTTGGTGGTCCCTTTTCCTCCACCTACTTCCCCCGGCCTAGCCTCCGCGTCGAAGACGGCGAAATCTACGACACCCAGCGTGAACAGCTCCTGCAGCCGCGGGTGGTTCATCCAGAAGCCGAAGTTCGCGTGCGAGAAGTCCGTGATGACGTACTTGAAGCAGAACCCTCTTCCTCCGGTAGCGGTAGCGGTGTTGTTGTCACCATCGGCAGAAGCAGCGTCATCGGATGCGGCGTTACCTCTCGGCTGGGGGAGATACTCCGACAGCTTCAGCAGTTTTTGGAGCAGCACGTAGCTGAGCTTGGCTGATCCGGCGCCTGGGGTAGGCAGGATCGTTGTACCAATCCATCGATTCACACAGCATTCAGCGCTCATGAATGAACCGATCGAGTCCGGAGGTTACACAACAGTGCCGAAATTCGAGCTGCAGCAGTGCAAGCAAACCCAGTCTGAGTGCATCAAAATGGTGCAGCAGTGCTGGAAAAACTTAGTTTGAGTGCTATCACATGTGAGCAGTACAACGGCACTTCGGATCAAAACGGACGAGTAGGGCACACCATGAGTGGCGCGGGCGAGCCCCAGCGCCGACACACCCATAACTCACCAACCTCCACAATGTATACCGGCTTCTGGCTGCTCCCCCACTCCGACCCATCCCTGTGCGAAACGAAACACAGTAGCACAAAGGCAACGAAGGTGCTGTAAAAGGTTTTGAATCAAACGTGGTCACAGCGTGTTAGATAGCTTCAAGCTGGCACCTGGAAACCTACATTGTGCTTCACGGCCAATGCTGTGAACTCACAAGGGGTTCCATCACATACCAACAACAGCCGCTGCAGGGGCGCGGACATCTACGGGTCAAATGCGTGTCACCAAGTGTTGCTCTCTGGTACGTTGTTCAGAATAGGTCGAGAGCATACAGCCGCCCGGTAAAAAAGCCAACCGTGCCCGTGGCATTCTCGAGAAAACAGGCCGACGCTACACTCAAACTGTCGGCAGAACAAACTCGCCCAATCAACAGACGCATCATGTAGCTCACGCACGTCAGCGGACAAAAACGCGGGCTCAAAGCCAAGGCAGATCAAGCGCGACCCAAGGAAAGGCTGAGACCAACCACGCCAAGAGCATCAGAAACACGCCGCAGAATGCAACAATACGGAATTTTATCTCGCCTCCCAAGGTGATCTCTGAGGAAACTCGCGATGGAGCGCGCGTAGGCCTGGGCAATGAAGCAGTTGGACGTCACGAAGTTGGGCACCACGCACTCCTGCCAGCACTTCACCTAATGCCACGACCGAGAAAAAAACTCAGAGTTGTGCCGCCCAGCGAAATGTTGGTGTCGTCTCAATGTATTCTGGCGCCAGTCAGTCTACGCACCTCTCGGTGCACGTGTAGTGGAAATACCATGGTATAAATAGTCACGGGTTAGGATGCATGTCATGTAACTACCACGGGCTTCGAGGGAGCACAACGTAGGAATGCTGGGTTTGGGGGGAAACCGCTGCACTACACGCGCGCGCAGAGAAAACGGAACGTTTTAGGCAGACGCGAAATGCTTCTCTGCTACGCCACGCCAGGGGTTTGCATGGGGGGGCAACGGGTTGGCACCGGGGGCGCCGTTTTCCCCGTTGTCGATTGCATACCCCCCCCCGCGTGGAAGCAAGGGCGCGGTGCGGACTTGCTGTCCGTCACAGTCAGGGCATGCAGCACCGTCAGGTCGTTGGGTTGCGATACTGTAGTCGGCTTAACGAAAACTTGCTTTCCTGGTTGTAGACTGTGTTGTGAGGAAAACCGCAATCGTCCCCTCCTCTCCATTTGACAAGACACAGTATGGTTGGTACCACAATTATCTGCGCAAATGTCATTCCCAACAGTCTGACACACACATCTAGTGATGTCGTCTTGTTTCCCCGAAAGCTACGCCAATCGACACGGCGGTGGATCACGCAAATTGGGCTGCGCTCTTGTGGCCAACGCAATCGTACGGCGTGCGTCACAGAGGCTGCTTCGTGCGTTCGTGTGAAAGTGCGGTTTACGGATGTACGCACCTCGCTCTTTTCGTAGAACTCCCGCTGGAGTTTCCACAACGCCGTCTCTGAAAACCTTCAAGGTAAGACGCAAGGGGAGGGAGGAGAACACGGACGAGCGACAGAGAGAGAGACCCCGAGAGAGAGAGAGAGACAGAGAGAGAGAGAGACAGACAGACAGACAGGCAGGCAGACAGACAGAGAAAGAGGGAGAGAGACAGACAGACAGGCAGGCAGACAGAGAAAGAGGGAGAGACAGACAGACAGACAGACAGAGACCCCGAGAGTTAGAGAGAGAGGGAGAGAGAGGGAGAGAGAGAGAGAGACAGGGAGGGAGACAGAGACATGAGCGAGAGAGAGAGACAGAGACACAGAGAGAGAGAGGGGGGGGGGCAGGGGCGGGGGGAGGGAGTTAGCAGGGTAGAGGCGAGGTACGCGACAAAGGCGACGGCCTCCGTGGTCGTCAAGTGGCTGGTTCGAGTCCAGCCTGTGCCAACTTCGTAATAATGTCTAAGGCCATTTCTTGCGGTTGTCTTTTTTTATGATCTTTTTCTTTTTTCCTTCTCAAAAAAAGACAACTGGCCGTAGAAGGTCTTCTTACAATGTCTTTTTTCCTCAAAAAAAGATCGCCAGAAAAAGACAACCCGTTTTGGACAGCCCATCCTGTCTTTTTTTGGGGCAGTTTTGGACAAGTGGAGGCTGTCCAAAACTGTTGTCTTTTTTTGGTCACAACCACATCACTCGTACCTAGAAACTTGAATCTCTCGACGGCCCACCGCAAAGTCTAACGGTGGTCACACGAGTTGTGTCATGTTGCTGGCTGGTACAGAGTCGGTGGCACCGGCGGTAGCCAATGTTTTGTCAGTGGGCTGGACCAGGTGGACAACAACCCGATGTGTGCGGCAAACAAGAGGCAAACAAACCGAGAGAGCCTGGACGCAGCAGCGGTGGGTCATTTTTCGTGTACTGTCAACCTTGCGAACCCAACTTTTGGGCGTCCTATAGCCTCCTGGTCTGTATCAATCATCACACAAGACGAACCATACGCACAGCTCGTGGCGCATGCCTTTATCATCGCTGTTGCTTGAGTGGGTGGCGAGGGAGTACTGGCAAACAAACCAAAGTTGCGACACGGGCAAAAGAGCGAAAAAAGTTGCTTGAAGATGCGGCGGATCATTTTTCCCGCTTGTCCACCACTCTCGCGCTCACAATTTCTGAACGTCCTATAGCCTCCTGGTCTGTGTCAGCCACCACACAAGACGGACCATACACACAGCTCGTGGCGCATACCTTTGCCATCGCTGTTGCTAGAGTGGGTGGCGAGGGAGTACCGGTAAACCAAAGTTTTGATAGGGGCACAAGAGCAAAAAAAATGGTTGCTGGCGCGGTGGGCATTTTTTCAGCGTGCTGTCGACTCTCGGCACCTCCATTCCCGTGCCTCCTATCGCCCTGTGGTCTCTGTCAGCCGCCACCCAAGACGGACCATACACACAGCTCGCGAGGGATAGCTTTACAGTAGGCGCTGCTTCACTCTGTGAGGAGATATCACCGAAAAACCACTTCGGTGGGAAGGTGCATGTATGTGTGACAGCAGCCGTTGCAGAGTCTGTTTTTTTTTGGTTGGGTGAAAAAAGGATCGACCAACACCGTAAGAAGGGGGTCATCTTTTTTGTAGATCCCTTTCTGGGTTGTCCGAAAGGGGGGAAAAAAGATCTGCGAAAAAAGAACCGCAAGAAATGGCCTAAGAGGCCGCAATAGCTCTATTTTTTCCAAAGACCGCAATACCTTTATGTTTTCCATCATGTCTCATGTATCCATATTTTTAGAGGCGTTTTAAACAGCAGCTTTTTCGCTACTCTTTCCAGACTCCGTGAGCTGTCAAGTGGTACAAACGGGCGCGCAAGGTAGGTACATACATCCCGTTGATTGCATTGGATACCCCACACCCACCACGGATCTTCACAGCTCGAGTACTCTGCAGTCTGCAGCAACCCAGAGTGATCTTCAACGCTCGATTACTCTGCAGCAACAACAATGGCGATGCCGATAATGACGGCGTTGGAGCTCTTCGAAAGGTCCCAATTGACTCAGAAATTCATCTAGGCATAGGCATTATTTTCGTCGTGGAGTGCATGTATCCATAGATAGAGCAGTCGACGTTTGAAAATCGATCAAGGGGGAGTGGTATCTTACGCAACGTACCACACCCCCGGGACCAATTTTCGAAGCTCGATATCTCGGCAAGAAGAGCAGTGACGGTGCCAAAAATGGCGGCGTTGGAACCGTCTCGTCGAGAGCTTTTCGAAAACGTACTTCCTACTTCAATGTCGGCATCCTCTTCGTCGTGGAGTAAAGGGGCTTTGAAAATCGGTCCGGAGGGTATGATATCTTACGCAACATACGGCGGTATGTGCAGGTATGTAGTACGTCCAGTGGAAAACTCCACGTGTGGAACAGGCCCAAAGAAGAGACACCGGTTTTGGCTAGCGACCAATATAGCGACCAATATCTGATACAGCATCGCATGGTGAAGGGTACGACAGGTGGCCGAGCACCTGAGAGCAACTCCGACAAGCGCACCAGCGTTGGTCAGCAGGAACAAAATACTTCATTCTCATGGGTTTTCATCCGTGTTGTCTGCCAGCTAGCATTCCGCTCAACTTAAACACAAGGCAGAACAAAAGCCAACAGTTGTCTCTTTCCGCCACCACCTACCTCTACCCTCTTGGTTTCCGACAAGTCAAGGAAAACAGCGACGTACCCACAGCAGCAGGAACACCGCTGCGCTGCACCGACTTCCGAAACAACACATCACTGCTGTGCACATCACTGCAACACATCTATATCTGAGAGCACTTGCAACCGCACCTCTTCTTGTCATCAATCACCGAACGAGCTGCCGGCTCGGTCATCACAGCCCCTCTCACTCCCCAACTGCTGTCTGCTGCTCTCCACACAGCTCCTTGCTGCAGCTGTGTTGTGTTTCGTTGTTGCTTGTTGCTTGCCCAGAAGGGGCGCGAATCTGGCAAACATGGGGGGGGGGGGGGGGGCTTCGGGGGGACATCTTTTCCCTGCCCGTCACATCATGGGTCTCAAAACCTGTTGGGCCAAAACTGGAAAAATGGACAAAGGAAAAAAAAAAAAAAGGAATCCCCAACCGGAACTTTTCCTTCCTGTAACACTTAT
>FN649729.1:736609-758717 GCA_000310025.1 Ectocarpus siliculosus | reverse complement strand
TTCCCCAAAAGGGGCGGGATTCGGCAAAACATGGGGGGGGGGGGGGGCGCTTCGGCGGTACATCTTTTCTCTGCACGTCACATCATGTGTCTCAGATCCTGTTGGGCCGATCCTGGATACATGGACAAAGGACAAAGAGGACTATGGCATCCCCAGCCGGTACTTTCTCTTCCTGTAGCACTCAACGAGGAGCGTCCCGGAGGTCCTGGAACGGCCGAGAGCGCGACGTGCTTCATTCTCGGTGCCGAAGTTTGCCGCCCAGACGGCGAGTCATCACACGATCGAGGTCTCGTTCTACGTGTCGCAGCGCGGGCGGCAGCAGTCCTTTCGACGGGCAAAGCGCAGCTTCGGAGGAGCTAAAACCTGCACAGCATAATGAAAAACTCACTCGATCGACTGGCCGGAGCTCTCGGATACGTGTTGGGGTGCGGATACGTCCGCCATTCGTGTCGGAGGTTGACTATCAGAAAAGATCCGGCGGGTACCGACCTGCCGTGCAGATCTCGAGACAGGGGTGTGTGGACCTGATAGCCAGTGGGAGACAGCGCAGCTTCCCTTTCGATTACGCTTTCGACGCAACGTGCCAACAACACGAATTGTACCAAAGGTAAGTGGAACCTGTAGCCACGTAAGTCTAGCCAATATTCTGAAACGTTGAGGTATACTGTATGGTCTTTAGTCTATGTAGGCTAGAGTACAGGCTCGCGACGTCAATGTCGGGTCAGGCTCTACACGGTATGTACATAGTTCATCGCCACCGTGGTGCACAGGTTGTTGAATAGAGTTAGCGACGGATACAACGCCGAGCTGTGTGTCTTCACCCTGTGCATCTTATGTTTCGATGTGATCCTCTGCGTCGTAGTTGCGGGCCCGTACGGTACATGCCGCACCACATAGACTACTGTGGTGTTGAGACTTACAAAAACGAAGAATGCCAGCAAACTCATGCATACAGCGTGTACACCCAAGACACACCGTACTATTTGGAATTAACTGGACGACCTCTTCCATCCCGCCAACCGGAACACACTACTGTACTGGCGTCCATTCTCCAACCAGCCTCGCTGCACCAGTAGTAGACGGCTGCTTGACGGGGTTCAATGGCCTCATCATGGCATATGGCCAGACGGCATCAGGGAAGTCGCATTCCATGGGCGTTCTTCGAGGCGTTGATCTCTCCGAGGCGGAATTGGGCAAGAGAGGACTCGGAGATACTAAGGATAGAGAACCTCCCTTCCGGGAGTGCGGAACGATGAATGGTGCCCAGATCTCCTCGCATAACCAAACAGCTCCTGGAATAATCCCTCGTGCCCTCTCCCGAGTGTTTGAGCACGTGCAAGGGTCATCGGTTTCGTCAGATCGTGGGTCAGTAGCAGACGTCTCGGTGAAGGTCAAGGTGTCTCTCCTCCAGATCTACAATGAGACGGTGCAGGTACGGACGTACGGTACACTTGAATGGTCATCAGCGTGCAAAGATAAACATCTACGGCTATCCTCCGATTGTTTTCTCTCTTGATACCCTCATGCGCCACGAACGCCAACGATACACCTTACGAATTGTGCTGTAGCTTGGTTGGCGGCTTCGAAGCTGACCAGAGTAGCCCAACCCAAGATGATTACGACGCTAGCTAGGCTGTAAATATCGTTTTTCCTTATACATACCTTGAGTCGCAACTACGAACGGGTTCAAACTTCAATACTTCAAAGCATCAATGGCAAAGTCTCTAGAGGTCTTTAGGCTAGTGTGAATGCAACACTCCAACAGATGTGTCATCACCTGTGCCACAGGATCTCCTGACTCCAACGGCGCCGTTTGGGGGGGAGAGCAACGGACTCATCATTCGGGAGAATCCTTCCCTGGGATTCTATGTGGAAGGGCTACGGGAGTACTCTGTGCGATCGCACGAAGAGGTTTGTCCAGGCGTTGAAAGAATGGTACTTTCCCATGCTCACGGCCTCCGCTTCGATGGACCTGCGTCAATTTGTGAACTTCCCTATATTCCCCACCTCCACTTATTGTCCCCAACTTTTCATTTCTCAACAGAGGTAAGTAGGGTTTCTCCTTCTCGGTGTGTCTTGTGTGCTATTATACGTCAATTCCGGACGTCAATTTTTACATATTTTGGTATATTTGGACGAACCAGCCGAGGTCGTGAAGGAGGGAAACCACACAGAAGCGTTTATTGTGTCCGCCATCTTCTTCTGCGGCGCTTCCTTGTTTATGAATCATGACAGGGATTCAGCCGTTCCTTCTCTCGTCGACCGTGAAGTCGAATCAGTGTGTAAACAGCGATACGGATGATTAGAAGGTACTGAGCAGCGATCGGGAAGGTTTGCAATGTGAACGCAACAGCAACGTGGTTAGCACTCTACCTAGGTTCGGTCGGGCAGGAGAGCGTTGTGCCCTTGCTTAAGCAACCACCACACCGCCACCACAACATCAACAACAACATGCATCTTTAACCGTACTACCATCTGGCAGGCCGCGGAGCTGATCAACCTAGGCCTGCAGCAGCGCACAACCTCCCGAACGGCGAAAAACGATATCTCGTCGCGCAGTCACACCGTCCTAACGGTTTCATTAGACCAGCACGGCGGGATCGGACTCTTCTCGACAGACCCGGAGACAGACGTGGCGAACGCGGCAAGGCAACATGCTGGGAGCAGGGGCAAGTCGAAACTGATGTTGGTTGACCTGGCGGGGTCGGAGAGGGGGAGGACATCAAGCATTTACGCCGGAGAAGGTAAATTGGAAACCCGCAAGCGTTACCTGTGTCTGCCAAAATGGCGGAGAATTGGACAAGTGGGCAATAGTAAGACCCAAAGAACCCCGACTTACGTGCTTGGTGCTTTTCACTCGTTGCTGCTGAAGCAGAGCCTGAGGCAGACCGTTTGCGGGAAGCTGGGTACATCAACCAGTCGCTCAGCGCTCTTGGCAATGTTGTAGCTGCTCTCGGGCAGGCAGAGCTGGATCGACCTCACATTCCTTTCAGGTAAGCAAGCGCTCTTTCCGTCATCGTGCCGCCTGCGTGTTTTGAATGCTCTGCGGTGAAGCAAGGCTACGATTCCTACAAAAACCAAGGCAGCTTTTGTGAAGCTGTACAACAATGCATTTGTGGGTCACGAGTTACCCCCAGCACAATGCCTGAACGTGCTCAACACATGAGCCATCGCCGCTAGCACCATAGGGTACTTCGATTGAACGGAACGTATTTTCTCCTCGTAACCGTTCGCTCAGGGATAGTAAGCTTACTCGGATCCTTGCTGACTCCTTGGGGGGGGACGCTAACGCAGCCCTCGTCGCTACTGTGGGTCCAGCACCGCAAAACCAGGTATCAGGTTCAACAGCAAGCGGGTAGTGTACGTGGGAAGGAAAAAAACATTTTTCACGTACACGCCCTCTCAAGTCGAAAGGTTGTAGTGCAAATGAGAAGGCTTAGAAGAAGGTTGGTACAAATCACGACCGCCGCAAACGTGTGCTTCCCGCGCCGACACTGTGTAGATATACCGCACGTGTTCCAGACTAGTGGACTTCCGAAACGGGCCAGGAGTATGCTTGTCGCGTTGTCTATGACAAGACTCTCGTGTCAAAGTGCTATAACACGCGAGACCGACTGGTTGTGCCTGCTGTTCGGGCTCCTGTCTGCCCTTAACCACGCCGTGGTCATCTCTCAGGCTGAGACCTTATCCACGCTGGTGTTCGCGTCGAGATGCATGCGAGTGCAAAGCAACCCGGTGAGGCATGAGGAACACGAAGAGATGGAGGCTACCGCAAGGCAAGGAATACCTTCTCGACCCTACGTTGTTTAGCGTGCGGGCTGTCTACTTGTGAGCACTAAATGCAAGCTGAGGCTTCTGTGATACGTAGATTTGCTTGGTATTCTCGGTACGTCAGGTATTGTCAGCAACGATCTGCTCGCACGGCCTAGAAAACAGGGGACGTCATACACGGCGAAGAGCTTGTAGCTGTGTTGACCCTTGCGTTTGTTGACGGCCTCGCGAAGCGTACAGGCCAGAAGCACACCAGGGCGAAAGGACAGAGAGGCACGTTGACACCGACAGAGCGACGAATGCTGAGCCGTGCTAAGATGTTTCTGAAGCCTGATTAAAAGGCTCCTTTCGAAACTTGAAGAAAATAATCTGCAGAGACGATTGGATTCACACGACACCTGCTGCTTCTCTTTCCGTGATATCTTGTATGCGCTCCACACAGGCTTCAAGCGCAGCTATCGAGCATGCAGAGGGAGTTCTGCAAGAGAGAGGCGTTGCAGCGGAGTCGGTATGAAATGGTCGTTACCCGCCTAGCGCAAGAGGTGAGCAGCGTGTTCCGATGAGACTAGAGGAAAGAAGATATCATGGTGTTCATGCGAAGAGCGACGGTGCCGTCTGCTCGCAGCGCGCTATTTTCACACGGTTGACGACGTGCTATTTAAGCACAAGTTCTTCAGAGGAACGCACATGTTCGAGCAAATGTTCCCTGTGGTATTCATAGAATTTACCCAGGCGATACATGGAGTATTTCCTTCGGATGGGTACAGATCAACTCTAGATATATCAATCCAGGACTCCTCGGAACGCTTCCCAAAAAACTTGAGGTAGGTGTCGACTACTCTTTTGACTTGACCACTTTCTACGAACAGGTCCTCCTGCCACCACCCGCTTGTGTCCCCTCCCCCCCCCCTTCCAATTTACGTCATCGTCAAATAGCTGGAGCATGCTAGGAAACAGGCAGCTTCTGGCAGAACTGCCCACCGGTTGCCCGATCAGGAAGCCCCCGCTGCGGCTGCACCCTTGATGAAAAACCTCAAATCATCCGAAGAAGTGCATGCGCGTGAAGAAGCCCCCGGGGGAACGACGTCCCGAGGGTCGGCTTTTGTCTCTGACGCAAGAGAGAACGGCACCTGGAACGGTTCTAAATGCTCCCCTGCGGTTGCCACCGGTAGCAGCGGGGACGGACAAACAGACGAAGCGGAAAGTAACGAGGGAGACGAGGGACGAGCGGGGGCATTCTGCCCTGAAAAGGCGAAAGCTTCCTACAGCGCGGAAAGCATTCCGGAATCGAGGGGCGGAGCTTCAGCGATTGAGGCTGACTCTACGGCGTGGGAAATGGTCGGCGCAGCCTTGCGAACGCTCGAGGTGGTCGGGCAGAAGGGGGCCCAGGTTTTGAGGCGAGCGAGACACGCGAGCGACGCTACTCCGGTGGGTGCACGTGTTTTAGCCCTCTGGTCCTTGTCACTTTGGTTGTGACATCACCGCTATACCCGAAGGAATGCCAACAGGGTCAACAAGTGACGGCGCTGGCGAGAACGTCGGAACGTAAAAAGAGTGGTTTTCTGGTGTATTGGGAGATTTAACGGCGGAATAGCAATGGCGAGAGATCAGATCGGTGCTCTGCTTCACCTGCAAGAGTTACCGAGCTGTTGTGGATGTGTCTTCTCTCAACATGTTTTTCGAAGCTGCTTGAATCCCATCCTACATCAGCGAGCGTTTGTCGATATCGTGTTCTCGCCGGACAACATGCCACACACGTCTTCCGCTTGACCTCACCGAGTGCCTTCCCCCCTACCCCCTTGATCTACCGCACCCACCCGATGTATTCCACGTATTTCCTCGCAAGAAACAGGTAGACCGACGCGGTCGACAAGCAAGGGTAGACGAATCCAGCACACTAGAGGAGGTGGCATCAGAAACAATTGAACACATTCCTCGCAACAAGGTGCAAATCTTGCAGCGCTTGACACAGTCGCGCAAGCTGTGTGAGGAGCAGTGGGTGGAGGCAGGAGAAGCCCTATCCTCCGCTTTGCGAGAAACAACGAGGTGCGTCGGTTGATGGGCACGCACGACCAAGCTTTAAAGGGCCTCATTGCGGCAGCGCTGGTTATTTTGCTTCCCTATATAGACTGTTATCACAGACGCTAAGAAAGCATAAGGACCACTCGCTCATCGTCATGATTGCCTAAATAGGTGTCCGACCTGTCTCCGCCCGCTAAGTCCCTCGCTACAGTTGCTCCAAAATCTTACGTCACCCGTCACTCTGGACCGACACTACGCCGGTGTCTTTGTATACGTCGATCATGCTTGTGTTGGATTGGCGAGGGTCTGTGAAAGTGCAGAAAACTCACACATGACATCGAGAACACTCCACTATCCTCCCTCCCCCTACCCATCCCCAGTGTGGAACAAAGGCTGCAAAGCGAAGCCCTTGAGCGGAATCGACTCGAAAATAAAGCACGGCGGCTCCGCTGCGCTCTCAGACACCTGCTAGCGGACGGCGAGAGCCTTGACTTCTCCGGCCCCGCGCCGAATTCCACCCAGACATCATCGGAGCAGTCAAGAAATGGCTGCGAGAATGCACCAATATCACACCACGGGTCTTCTAGCGTCGACTATTCAGGACATGTACACCGAGGAGACTGGTTTGCTCTCGGTCAGGCCCCCATTCCACAAGCTAGTAGGGGTAGTGGAAGCCGTGTTGACCTTTGCCCTGAGGTGGCGGGAGTAGCTCGCTCCTTGTTGAAATCTGGGTCGAGAAACGCTCATGTAATCGATTATGAAGGCCCAGGGGTAGCTTGAAGAGGGTGCGCTGGGAGTCGGGTCGTTTGCAGCCGCAGGTGTTCGGACGTGAGCTGCAGGAAAACACAGCCAGGGATCCACGGTTCGTGTACGGCCTGGACAGGGCTTGCAGTCGGTGTGTCCCACACGTTGCTTTGGCTGGGACTTCGGTCAACAGCAAAGGGTTTTTCGTCTGGAGATTTGTGAACAGAACTGTTGAAAGGGTGCGCAGCGGGGATGTTACCATTCGCACCCGTTATGTTGAGTTCTGTCTGACAACGCCGGGTACCCGCTTTCACCAACCACCAAACCTTGTTTTTCGATTGAAAGGCCTTATTGCCACGTTCGCTCTTCTCGCGCAGGCACAGGTGGAAGTTACTGACGTTCAACTGCCTCTCTTGTAGCATTCTCGTACACCTCCTGACAACCAATGTGTGTTTGACAAGCGTCTCTGGGTCTGTGCATGTTCATCCTCGTGCTCTGTCTTTGGCGTTCTTAAAATCGCAGGCCAGGCCTCCTACCAGCTCGTCGTAAGATGAAGTCTCAGGCAATAACAATGCGACTCAACAAGATATTTGTCTTCACTCCTTGATCTGCCATGATCACCACCGTCGTACGACCCCGTCGGCTAATAACCAACACAACGAAAAAGTGAATTCCCGTCACATACATGTGAATTGTTCTTGACCGGGGTCGATTTCTCGCCATTCGAGACGAAACGTTGGGGGGGGGGTGTATGCCGATGCAGCAAACGTCATAATCACCCCCCGCACACTGCTACGCCAGAACATTCTCGCACGAAAAAGTTCTCGAGACCTACCATATTTTTCTCTTCACCGGCTCGAGCAAGGCTGCCGCACAGTGGTAGACTTTGGAAGGGTCCCACCCCACCACTTTCACCAATATGAACAGCGTTCCCCCCAACCACTGTTGAAACCATTCACCCACCCGCCTACCCCAGGCTCCTTCACAAGTTGAGCGTCTCTGGACACAATCTTGGAACCACGTTCTCCCATACGCCGGCAAGGACATCGGACAGTCCTCGGTGTCCGTTTACCGAACCTAGCGAAAAAAACAGCCCCATCGATTCATGTCCAACCCTTCGACTCTCCCCGGTCGAACCAACTATCAACAGCCCTATCCAAACGATGGCGCCCTGGGGTCTTCAGCGAACCTGGCAAAACAAACGAGAAAATGGCGAACAGATATGACTTTTTGGTGGTGAGGTGCACAAAGAGTCAACACAAACGACATACAAGAGCAATCATGGTGTTAATTAACAAACAGCTTGCCGTGATCGCCTTGCCAGCATATATCAACAAGTAGATAGCAAGAATACGCCACATCAACACGCATGGGCACTTTGCATCCCCGATGCTTCGGCACGAACACAAAAAGCATGAATCGACCATTCACCCCCATGTTCCCACCTGTACAACGGGCGACCAGCAGAAACAGTTCAACAAACATTATGTTCCTTGCAAGTTCTGTCTCTATTGTTCAAGGCGTAGATTGCTCCCCTTTGAAGCTAAAGCCTACACCTATACGAAGATAGAGATTTTAATTTCTTGCCGAACCCTCTCACGATGTTACACGTTGTTTTCCATGTGCCCGTGATAGAAAACTAAGATGGACATTTCACGGTGAAGACGGCACAATGTCAAAACGCGTACAACACAAAGATGGAACAAGACGGGCCAAGACCAAGTCAAAAGAAGGTACTATAAACGTACGAAGCTCTGTTCAACGATGCAGCTGCATACCTCTTTTGGCGTTTGGCCATTTTGGCTGCTTGCTCCTCCGCCTGCTTCTTCGCGTCTTCATTTCGACCATTCTTTTTGGATGCGCGGATTACCGACGTCTGTTTCCCGTTGACAATACCGGCAGGTTCGTCCGACACCCCGTGTCCTTCGTTTCGACGCGGGCGAGGAGAGCTTGTTGAAGATGCCCCCTTCCGTGCACTTCGGCCATGGTTTGGTTCCGATGCCACGCCGGACCCCGGTCTCCTCCGCTTTGCCAGTAGACCGCCGTCCCTCCGCGGTGTTATTGCTTCTGCTTGGGCACGTTTCTTCCGTTGGGGCAAGGGGTCGAGAGAGGATATCTCGGCTGATGGTGATTGCTGCTTGGAGCCGTGTTTCGGGATGACGCTCGATCCAGGGAAGCAACCTCCGCGGGGATCGCGTACTTCGGCTGAGGCGGGCGTGGCCTGCAGGGTCGAAAGAGTTTCACACACACGCATTTGTTGCTTTGGTCGTTAGACTCTTGACCATGCATCTCCGTTTGAGGCGGACCATCGTCCTTGTTCCTCAAGGACATATTGTAGCGCCAAAGTTCGGGAGTTCAACGTGCCTTTGCCAAGCCTTGCCCAAGGACATACAGCAGTATTGGGTCTGGAATGCGACGGTCGAGTCGCACGTTTGTGTTGTGTCGGGGAGGACGAGGCTTCCATTTTTCCGTCTTCATCGGGAAAACACCAAATCTCCCGTTCAGGCAGTGCAAAGAACGCGTGAAGTTGGGCAAGTTGTCGTTGGTAGTGTAACATTACCCTTGATGTAGATGCCAACCGAAAATATATCGGCACGAGTGTATCGCTTACCGAGGGTGCGCTGGATCCACCTCCCGTTCCCCCGAATCTTTCGGCTCTTCGAAGCATTTTTGCTGCCGTCGAGCCGCTCGCCCCCTGCTTCCCGGACACGACCTTTTCGGAGTGTACAACGCCGCTAAGAGGCTCTTCAGTACGGGCATTGCCTGCCCCATTGCTCCCAGACGTTTTAGACGGAGCAGCCGAAAACCTCTCCTTGCGCTTCATCAGCTTGGCTCTGCAATCGTCCTCAACCGTCCAAGTCTTAGAGGAAACGTCGCTCCCAGAGCCCAAAGTTGGCCCGTCTCTTGCTGCCCCGACAGTGTACTTGCTGTCAACGTCGTGGTCTTTGGAAACATTGTTGTGTTCACCACCACCCCCAGCCCCGGCACAACCGAAATCGTGACCTCGTTTGCTGTTCCCAACCGTACCCTCCGTTCTTTCGCCGCCCTCGAGTGTCTTCTCTTGGCGGAAACGTTCTTCTCGGTCCTTCATCCGTACACTTTGGCTGCAGGATAGCAGGGAGCTCGGCGACATCACACCCTCTAGTGACGCCGAAGACCCATCATGGTTTTCATCGCCTTCGGGTGCATCTTGTGGCATAGCTTCCATTGCTGTTTTGTCACAATCTTTCTCCTCTGCCGTCGTCGTTAGGCTGCTGTGGTCCTTCAACTCATCAGATGCCGTCGCATCTTGTGCGGTTGGTTTTTCTTCTGCTCCTAGTCCCTTGTGTTTGTCCTCTTCTCCGGCAATCATTTTTTTTTCTTCGCATGGGTTACTCGGTGCACCTGGCGTCTCGGTAGGTGATTCACAAATTGGCAGTGGCCTTTCGTCTGCCGCCACCGCTTCGCAATCCTTGCCTGTGCTCACGTCTTCCTTTTGGTCCGAAGAAACCAAAGGTGATAATATGCCGATGACAACCGATGAGCTTTGTTCGGTGTCGTTGTTTTCTTCTGTGATGTTGCTCGTATCGCCCTTGCCATTGTCGATATCGCATTCACTACCAACCTCTAGGCGAACTTGACCAGTGAGAACGGAGCCTTTCGTGTTACGGTCAGGCTCGTCAACAATGGCTTCGTTTCCGTCGCCCTCTTTGCCCTCGTTAATCAGCGGATCTTCAAAGCCAGAACTCCCCTCCGCGGCTGTTGGCGGAGTTCCCTCGCTAAGCACGGCGTTCGATGTTATGGCTGGCCCGCCAATAAGATCCACTTGCTCGCTTGGCTTGGGCTCCTCCTACCGACAAACGTTTAGCGAGCGATTTGGTCGATCTTGGAGCTTTCGCACCACAACAAGTCTCTGGCTTCGACGTGAGCGTATACACACCGTGCAACAAAGCAAAACATCTACGTACATGGTTCGTGCAACGTTGCGACCTGGTTAACAGGTTGTCTGGCAAGAATTGTCTCGTTTTGAAATTGAAGTACGTAATCTGCTGGCCACATGTAGACAGCAGTCTACGCCGATTTTTGGGACTCACCGACGGCAATGACGACCATGGTTGGGGAGTGCTTAGCAGTGATGGCAAGGTGCCAAACTCATCGACATCCATTGCGGTCTGGAGGCGCTGTGCCAGGTCAAATTTGAGCCCTGTCTGGCTTAGACCTCGACGTCCGAGCTCCGCTTTCAGATCCGCCACCTTCAGAGAGATCCATCCGCAATCGGTGCCAAGGCGAAT
This sequence comes from Ectocarpus siliculosus, assembly GCA_000310025.1. Taxonomy (NCBI): domain Eukaryota; class Phaeophyceae; order Ectocarpales; family Ectocarpaceae; genus Ectocarpus; species Ectocarpus siliculosus. Next base: position 747,909 of record FN649729.1, on the reverse strand, counting down.
CAATCAAGGCCAGGTTAACCAATCGTGATGAACGGTAGTACCTTCGAGCGTACTGTGGTTAGACTCCACGCTTTCGGAACTCTTTCATCAGTCTCTCTGGCACTCGCGGAGCTATACCGATTCGACAGGTGCAGACAGGATCAAACTTTGCGGTGGACCACTGCCTGCCGGTGAAATCCACGATATCTTTTTGCATATCTTTCCCTTCTGGGTTTGACTGCCGGGGATGAGGAAAGGCAAATGCCACAAGTGTATAATCACCTTCATCTTGAGAGGGTTCTTCTCGTCCATGCTTTTGCCGCGCCGTCACGCCTCTGGTGCTGTACTGTGTGCGGGTGTGCACGCTGGCACGTGCGTGCAGTGCGGACAACGACCACGACTGGAGGGGGGCATTTGCACGAAGGAAGTAAAAGACCCCCCCGTGGCCGAACCATATATATTGCGTCACCCCCCATACTGCGTTTGATCCTTGACTCACTGACTTCCGACTTCCGACGGCAATCCATCTCAGGAGCAGAGAGCGAGCGGGTGAGGAGAGAGAGAGCCATGGCGGAAAAGGGCAAGCTTATCATCGGCTTCGAGACTAACTGCGTCCCTGATCTCAACGCACTCCTGGATGACGGTAAGCAGCGAATCCACCCGAGAGCACTGAAGTTGATTTGCTGCATGGCAGCCGCACACACAACGCGCAGGTCAGCAGGAGGCACTGCTTGGTGCAAACAGGGACATGAGGCGACCCTGCTGCTACGTCGATGCGGTGACTGCTCTGGGTAGCCTGTGCCACTAGCTTGTGTGCTTTGCTCCTCGTTGTTGATCTTCTTCCAACGTCTTTTTAGAGGGAGCGCCTGTGCGTTCAAATTTCCAAATTTCTGCCCCCCGCCAAATCGTCGCTCGCATCCTTGCTGTTGCTCGATGGTCATACCGCCAACACCACCTACGTGTACACCAGCCCGCAAGGATCACTTCGACTTCGTGGCTATCCCACTGGTAAGTCATTGAGCGTTTCGCCTTCGTTCGGTGGCCTTTCAACACTGCTGTAGTGATTGCCAAATGTCTCGTCCGGTACCTTGTGAAATCGATGATGCCAATGGCCATCCTTCCAGCATCAGCCCGTGTTAGCTGTAACCACTCTTTGTGCCATCAATGAAGTGATGTTCTCAAACGAAGCACGGCAGGTGAACACTCTACCCACGCTTGATGTGTGCACGTTTGCCAGCAGCAACAAAATCATCGAAACTATTTGACTATTTGCTTGCAGCAAGCAGCTTCGAGCACACCTTGCTGGAAGATAACACCCCCCCCTCGGTCGTCTGTCTTTATACATAGTTCCAGCATGTGCCAACAGGATTGACCGGCGCCGAACACCGACTCTATTGAGAACAGGGATAGAGAGGTGTTAGTATTGGATCGGACACCTTGCCCATAGACTTGAAGACGGCACTATACCGGGCACCGGTACTATATCGGAACACCTACTTGAGACATACCCCTTTGAAGCATTGAAGGCAAGCCTGCTTGGAGTTTCTCTCAGCGCGCGCCTCTCTCGTTCTTCGACAAGTGGCGACAACAGCCACAACAATTTATTGTGCGTGCCAAAGACGTGTCGACCGAGCCTGAACTGACCCTTGATCCGGTGCTGCCGCAATGCAGGTCCACCCGCGCTTCAAGCGGGACGCCCTGGGCGTAAGCAGCAGGAGGGAGGACCCCCTCACGCGCAGCGACTTCTTGCTTGACAGCCGCCAATGGAGCTCTCTGATCGTCGGGAAGATATCTGAGGTACGGAACGGTTCCGCAAGGTAAGAAGTTCGACTTCCAGCGTCACCAAGAGATACGAGTTGCGCCGCTTATTGTGGTGTCATGACACTAACTCGCCCTGTGGATTGAGAGAGCGATCTTCTCCATCGCAACAGGAGGCTGCAATACAGCAGTTTTTTTTTTTCATTTCTTGGTTGGTTCGTTGAGATGATCTGGGCTCTCCGAATCAGAACCACCTGTTACGTCTTAGCCCCCGCTTCACTCCGAACCTGCTTCTCTTGGATTCCAACCCGGTCCCATTACGGTGGACTGCCCACGGCAAGAAGTAGCGAGGGTTTCGTAGACCCTTCCCCTAACCCCCGAAATTCCGCCGATTCCATACTTTACCCCATATGTTTGCGTAGTAAAAACCTGCATAGGCTACCGATTACGATCCCACTCAAGTTCCACCGATTCCATACTTAATGCGACATGTTTGCTAATGAAAACCTTTAGGTTACTGATTCCGATCCCACGGACTGCTACCCCTGACCCCCCCCCCCCTGCAGTGGCTCGACATGGACTCTCCGTGCGAGGAATCCGCCTGGGCCAGCGAGCTTGCTTTTAAGCAGGAGATGGCATGGGCGACCCACCTCGCGCTGGCGGCGGTCATCGCCCCCGCGCCCAAGCCGGGCAGGTGCTCCAACTACGCCAGGTGCATCAACCAGGTGCGTTCGCATGTATTTGTGTGTGTGTTCAATAGCCAATCGACCGCGCTAACCAGCTGATCAATGAAAGATGTCAGTGCCAGCGGGTACAATCAAGGTCCGTGTGTTCATTCAGTCATGATTGATGAAAAGATGTGAGCGTCCCAGGGGAACGTTTTTGTTGTGTGCGCCTCTGGGCTGGTTTCGTTTCTCGACTGTTGAATCGCATCGACCGCGTGAGCTGGCTTGATCCAACGTCTCCCAGTTGGCGACGGCAAAGGCGTGGCATGTTCTAATAGCTGCCGTCGAATCCAGGGTATCGTAGTGGGTACTCTTGTGCCGGAAGCCCGATATGTCACGCGACAAGAAATGTCTGTTCCTATCCGCATACCCCCTATCGTTCTTCTGCGGTGCCTCAAGTCAAGGTGCTCGTTGCTCGTTGCCTTCTGATTTGTCGACTCACCTAGACGAGTCTCAGTAGTAAAACTCGTGGGCTCTCAATGGCGGTCCCTGTTTCCGCCAGAGAAGCGTTGTTGATCAGCTAGGGTAACACCCCGTGCAGAAATGACAGCAGTAGCGCTTTACACGCTCGCGCGGGGTGGGTGTGTGTGATCCTCGTGTTCTTCTTTGCCCGATTTTTTCGACATTGGGTGAAGGGCCGAGGGGCCGAGGCCACCGACATGAGTGGTGTCGCGTATTGGAAGCTCCCTGTGCCAGAGACAGGACGTTAGAAGTTGAGGAAGATCTACGGTATCTCTGAACGAGCGGGCGAGAGCATCTCCGCCAAGAGGTTGTATTATAGTCGGAGAATGTACTGTTCAACCTCGGCGTCTGCCCTACTTAGTCCGGTCTTGGGGAGTTAGAGCAGGGGGAATAGGTCGCCCACCCAGTTGACGCCCTCCGTTTCTTTCCGAGGCGGCGGTAGTTCGCCGGTGGCCAGAGCAACCTATGGCCGCTGTTGGATTTGCCACCCTCTTGAGGCCGGGATAGTTGTAAAGCTTCGGAGACGGCTGTTTATGACAGGAGCAACGGAGTGCAATTTGCACCAAAAACAGAGACCTTCCGCTTGTCTGGTTTGCCGTGTTATATATCCGAAACCCCTTTGCGGTCGGCACGCCAAAAGGTCGCCCAAGAGCTCACCTACCTTGCCGTGTGGCTGAGGATCCCTCTCGTGCACCCCGAGTCATTGGATCCTGAGCTCAATGGTACAAAGGGATCGGCTATCAACGGCAAGGGTGGGAGCGGTGGCGAGGGAGAGGGGGGTGATGTTGGGAAGGTGTCGACTGGGGGGGGGACGGGGGCGGTGGAAGACCCGTGGGAGACGTGGAACGCCATCCGGGTTATGTGCGAGCACAAGAGCTGGTGAGCGTTTCTGCCAAAAGGAGTACTGCTTGTAGTCTGGCCTGTAGGGGTAGTTATGCCAAAGCGCGTATGTTGAAACCATTTGAAGTCAGTACATAGACCGGTGTGCTCGTTCTGTGATATCTACCACTTGTCAGCCGTAGCCTGAGTTTTACTTGCCATGTACGCGTCTATGAAAAAAATTGCCACACTACTGTATGTATAGCTGCATGCCTTGAGTTAATGAGCATGGGCCGCTAAAGCTAAAGCATTCCATACATCCAGCAGTAGTGCGTTTGCTGGGCTGCTGTACCGTTGTTATGGAGATGCACCGACACAAGGAGATCTCGCGGCTCAGCCGAGGCTCCGGAAGACGTTGTGAGGCCGTCGTTACAATTCGATACGGCAGCAGCAACAGCAGCAACAGCAGCAGCAGCAACAGCAGTTTGCTACAGTAGTTCCATCAGCAACCCGTAACTATGTCTCATTTCTTCTGGTTGTTGTTCTTCGGTCGTGACTTCAGCACAGGAGTTTGGCGTGCTTGGCTATTTGTTGTTAGCCTGACGTACGCTCTGTTGGCCTTAAGCTTGTTGTTGTTCGTCGGCCGTTGGTTCAGGACGACCCAAGGGAAATAGTGTATTGACTCTAAACACGGTCTCGAAAGTTTGTTGAACATGCTTCCTTTTGTGTGCTCAAGGGATCGCTGCGAAGTCACGGGCGTTCTCGGCCATGCTCGACGACTGTATTCACTACCACCTTACGAACAGCAGTCCCCAGCATCCGAAGATTTTCCTGTGGTCATTGTTGTTCTTTGCTGTCCTTGCCGGCACGCCGAACTGATGATCTTGACGCAACACACACGCATATACGGACGTGCTGTGATGTGTTTTTTTGCTTCTCAGCTTGTAACACAACACACACGCGGAAACGCTATGCCTGTCGTTCCGGTTTCTCAGCTTGTCGGTGGTGCTGGAGATGACTGCAGACTTGCCCGCACAGAGCATCCTCGATAGGTGGGTGGGGGAACCGGTGAAGGCGGTCATCGTGTCGACAAAGGTGTTCCTGACCAACAAGAAGGGCTTCCCCACGCTCTCCAGGCGACACCAGGACTTCGCCACGGCCATGATAAAGTGAGGATAGCACCCCATAGAATGCTTTGCTTGTTGCTGATGTCGAGTGTTGAGGGTGATGGTGGTGGTGGTGGTGATGTTGTCCGTCTTGATGTCGAGTGTTGCTGTTGATCGTTGGTGTTGTTGGTGTTGTTGCTGGTGATTTTGCGTGTTGTTGTGGGTGGTGGTGTTGTGTGTCTTGGTGTGATGGGAATATGTTCGGCGAGGGCACACGACAACTAGAACAGGGCACACGACAACTAGAACACACTCTGAGCTGGCACGCTGGCGTAGCGGCAGCTGACACTGACATTGACACGGCGACGGGCAGGAAAGGACCGCTCCATAGCGCGACAGAACACACGATACGATACGTAGATGATGCCCGACGTACGACGTGCGGGGGTATTTCGGAGTATGCTCACGCAGCAGCACAGGAATGGCCTAAAGCACATACGTGATCGTGAACATACCATGGCACGTACACCACGACAGCGGTGGTCCGCGGTTTGGTGCGTTTTTTTTTTACCGTTGGACAATGCTCCTCGAGCACAACAAGACCGTTGGTTCTGAGGGCCATGGGGGACGACTCTAGTTACAGGTTCTTCACAAGCCTACACATATTTAGGAGCAATCGCTTGGTGACCGATGTCACACCATCTGTTTTCGCCTTAATTACTGATGTCTTGGTTCAGGCAAAAGGTGCAGTTCGTGGTCAAGGGGCGCTCCCACCACGCCAGCGGCTACCTCCCGTACCTGCAGTACCTGGAGCACCTCCGCACTAGATTGCCGGCCCCCAAAGAGCACGAGAACTTCGAGGCTCCCTATCTCGGTGAGCAGAACGTTCTGGGAACGTTCTTGGGTTAGGTGAATGAGTTAGGGGGGAAAGGGAGGGAGAGAAAGGGGTGGCTGTGTTGCATCCGTCCTTCGGGTAGATGCCGAAGGCAGAGTGATGATAGGCAGCTAGATTGCCAAGTCCCGCGCTTCGAGGAAACGAACCAGAACACAAACGTGCCTTGAAGAAATAAGATTTACGTGAAGGAGCATGGCGCACGGCTATTGCAGTGAGAAGAAGCACTGCCAAGGAAAACGGGTGCCGTGGATTGGACGAACGTGTTGTTATTGGCGGTCTTGGCATGTGGAAAAAGAAATTTGACACACGGTAAAGAAACCTGGCACTTCGCCTCCATTTTGCTTGTGCCCGCACGCTATACCCCATGTTGTGGAAATTGTTCGGCGGGGGCCGGCTCACCATGTACCTGGGTGCTGCCGTTAGTTTTTCTCGTTTTCCTTCTTCCATCGTCTTGTGTGAATGCCGAAACTCCCGCCGGGAATTTGTGTGCCCGCATGCTCACCGTACGAGAAGGGTGATGACCTCGCGATGGGGCGATTCTGTGCGTTCGCTCGCTCGGCACACGCTACTTCCAGCCCCCCCTGCAGCCCCTCATGGGCAACCTCGAGTCTCAGAGCTACTTGTAAAAATCCCGTTTGTAGACTACGTCCATCCTCCCCGGGGAACCAATCGACCATACAATAGGCAACCGCGAGTCTCAGACCTACTCGCGATGATGCTCTTGTCGCCTCTCTCGGCACAGACTACCTGCAGGCCCCCCTGCAGCCCCTGATGGACAACCTCGAGTCTCAGACGTACGAGGCTTTCGAGAAGGACCCGGTCAAGTACAAGCAGTACGAGAGGGCCATCGTCAAGGCGCTAGAGCTGGAGAAAAAGAAGGAAGGGATTGACACCACGGTGCTCATGGTGAGTCAGTCGGCCACTAGGCCACCGTCTCTTGAAGGGGTTTGTGTCCTTCGAGTTTCCGTTCCGCATGTCGAGGGTCTGTCTCTTGAAGGCGGAAGGATTCAACCCACCGGGATGTTGTACGGGGTTGTATTCATATCCTTGTTTTGATGGCCCATTGTTTCATCCTCAGAGAGCGCTCTAGTCCAAGGTGGTATAGCACTGCCGATGACGGCCCACAAATAGACGTTTGCAGAAAACGGTGGTGGGTCGTACAGCAGTATCACGCTGCAAATTCATGTGGCGCTCAGTTTCGGAGTTCTGCTCGGTGTTACCCTACACACAGTTGTAACAGACTCAGCTCTATAATCCATGCCAGGTAGGTGATACCAGGGTGCCCTCCGGGGCGGGCTGATGAAAGCACCGCAGTATCAACAAAGGAGTGGCAAGATGGAAAAGATAGCTCGAAAAGCTGCCCGCCAGCTGTGACGTTTTCCAAGCCCGAACAACCCAACACGCCTTCCTGGTGTGGTTCGGCTCGAAGAGCCCACCGAGAACCACACCGGAATCTGTGGTATACAGCAGTCTTATGGTGGCCTGGTACATACCACCGGTTTCGACTTGTTTTTTGGAGGATAACAACGTGGATGCTGTGTGTGTACCGTACCGTCGAGGTCTAGCTACGCTCGTTAGGGACCCTACACCGTCACCGTAACCGTCACCGTAATCGAAAGGCCTGGTGGCCCAAAACCGGGCGAGAGAACGTGGCGCGTTATCGGAATTCTGCGGAACAGAGAGAGGGCGCTGGGGAGTAACACACCGCTCGCCCAATCAGAGGGCGTAAAAATCCTTTGTATGAAGAAGAGTCGCTAGTAGAACCTCGGAATGCGGATCAGACAGAGGGCGAAAGCACCTCTCGACCAATCAGAGGGCGTTATGGCCTTAGATAGGACTAAGAGATCACCTACTTTTCGTGTCCGTGCAGGTGGTCGGGGCGGGAAGAGGGCCGCTGGTGCAGGCGGCGCTGAACGCGGGGGCGACGGCCGGCCGGCCGCTCAAGGTCTACGCCGTGGAGAAGAACGCCAACGCTGTCATCACTCTCCGCAACCGCGCCATCATGGACAAGTGGACCAACGTTACCATTGTCGCGAAGGACATGCGCGAGTTTGTGAGTGTTCCTCGCCCGTTTTCTGATAACATGTACATGCTGTCACAGAGAGACTAATGTACCGTTCGAGATAGTACTGTACCACAGCACTCGAAGGAAAGGGCTGTTGAGAGTCTGTTGTAGTGAAGGGGAAGAAAACCGGCATCTTTGTTCAGTTCTCTTCTTGTCGCGGTCGATGAACGTGTCGTATGTCCCACTTCGGCACTTCATTGCTATCGGGACAACGGTTAGCCCTCCTACCCAGTCCATCCGCAAAAAAAAAGTGCCGAAAAAATGTTTGTGAGCCATTGGTCGAGGGGCTACAGTCCCTCCAAAGAAGCTGAGCTCCTTGCCAGCCAAAGGGTGACTTGGAATCAGCATGAAACGTGTCCCCAAAACACATCGGGACACTTTTCATACTGATTCCAAGTCAGCAAATTTTTCCAGAGTACCAGGCGATGTACAGTTTTACGACCTAGCGGGCACGCGGGTTGGGACATGTGTACAGCAAGTCAGAGGCCCAAGAGAGGCATCATACAGCTTATCACACAGCGTACCACCTAGCCAAGCATGATAGACCAAGGGTACTCACGTGCGTTGCACACAGCGGAGCCTTGGGTGACTACAGCAGTGCGGTAAATAGGCCTTTGGGAGCTGTGTCCCAAAGTGTCCCCATTTGGGCTTCTAGTACTACGCATAGGAGGGTTAATGGCCTTGTTTCCTGTGTGTTCCAACAGGCAAGGCCTCCTCTGATCATCACTCTTGCCTCTGGTGTGCTTAGATTTGACTACTGAGCTACTATTGTTGATTTTTTACAGCCTTCAGGGGGAGGCCCAGTATTGTTGGGGGTGTTGGTTCCCGGCCAATTTCACCGGCGCCGAAGAGAGAAACCTGGCACTCTGCAGAATGTGTATTAAAGCTTGACCACTCGTGCTATCAATAGTGTTCGCCTGCACTGGAGAGTGCGCCCGCCACGGGACTAGTCAGCTGACACTACTGAGCGACCCCTTCCCAAGCTGCGCTGCTTTTACCCTGCCCGCTGTGCTGCACCGCTGTGCACTACTCAGCTTACACCCCTCCCGAACTGCGCTGTTGTACCCTACCCGCTTGTGCTGCACTGCTGTACACTACTCAGCTGACACCCCTCCCGAACTGCACTGCTGTACCCTGCCCCCTTGTGCTGCACTGCTGTGCTCGCTTGACGTGCGATCCTGGCGCGCGATACAAAGGCGCCAGAGGAAAAGGCAGACATCTTGGTGTCCGAACTCTTGGGGTCCTGGGGTGACAACGAGCTCTCCCCTGAGTGTCTGGACGGGGCCCAGAGGTTCCTCAAGGACGGCGGCGTCTCCATCCCGCAGGAGTACACGTCCTACGTGGCGCCCATGTCGAGCCACAAGCTGTGGCGCGAGGTGTCGAACTTCGAGGAGCTCAAGCGGCTGGAGACGGCGTACGTGGTGAAGCTCCACAACTTCGTGCAGCTGGCGGAGGAGAAGGCCTGCTTCACGTTCCACCACCCCAGTGAGGAGGTGGGCGGAGAAGTCCACAACAAGCGGCACGTGGAGGTGGACTTCGACGTGGAACAGGTAAGAAGCAGGGCCGGAAAGAAGACGGTGTAAACACCAGGGGTAGGAAGTAGCGGCAGCGTAGGATAAGTACGGAAGACTGTTCTTGTCGCCAACAGCTTGGTGGAAAGCAGCGGCAAGGTAGGATAAGTGAGCGAATGGGCACGAGAGGCGGTTTGCAACGGCAGCGCCAGGTGTTGCGGATTGCTCTTGGTCCCGTAAGCCCCGTGATACGATCCGTTCCTTTCCTTCCCTATCCGACTTGCTATTGCTGCTGCTGCTTTTCGTTCGCACGCCACGAATTCGATTTCCTTTTTTTGTGGGTGTTTTGTGAGACCCCGCAGCTACATGTATACATGTCTTTCGGAGAAGTTCTTGATTCTATCTACATTTGTCTAGGCGCGGGTGCAAGAAAGGGAGTGAGCAGGGCGGTGCCACACAAGTGGTTTTCCGCCCGCTCATGCCGGCAACCGGCAGATGGAAGACCCCTGCGTTTCATTAGTGGTCTCGGGAGCCCCCCCCGTTGTTCTCGGGACGCTTCCGAGGATCGGTTCTTCGTACACTTTGAGTGTGTCGGCGTGGAGGCCACCCTCACGTACAAGTCCACCGTGTCATCCTCATTGATTGTTGAAGGGTGTCTTGTCTTTTTTTCTGCAGGCGTCGACACTGCACGGGTTTGCCGGTTTCTTCGACTCGAGGCTATTCGCAGACATCCACATCAGCATCGTGCCCAGCACTTTCTCGGAGGTGGGTGAAGCTTGCCCTTTTCCCTTGTTCTTGTTCGTCTCATGTTGTTATGCTGTTGCTCGGCGCTCGCCGCCACCAGTGCTTCCAAGTGCGCCCGCCCCCCCCCCCCCCCCCCCCTGGTATTCCCAAGTGTAGGGTTTGATATCGTGCACGGGAAAAAAATGGTCCTGACTCTGTGCAAGCACCACCTCTTGCGGGAAGTGTTGGCGTGGGGACGATTGTGGGGCCTCACAAGTCTGTTGGTTTTGGTGTCAATAGACCTTGGCTTGTCTCCCGAAAGACGTTCGTTGGAGCAAAAAAACAGAATGCGTGGTTGTTGTTGATGTCGTCATCGAGTTGTCGTTGCCGGCGTCTCACATCCGCCTTTCGCGTGAAACATCTCCACTAGCAGTGTTGGTACGCAGGAAAAGGTTTTGTAGAAGCACACGCACGTGCGATAAATATATATATATTTTTTACACTTAAACCTCAACTTTCGCCCTCGTGCCTCTTTCTTCTCTCTCTGTCTCTCTCCCTCTCTGTCCCTCCGCCTCCGTCTCTCTCTGTCTCTTTTTGTCTCCCTCCCTCCCTTCCTCCCTCCTCCCTCTCTGCCTGCCTGCCTGCCTGTCTGTCTGTCTGTCTGTCTGTCTGTCTGTCTGTCTGTCTTTCTCCCCCCCGCCCCCCCTCTCTCCCTCCCCCCCTCTTGCATGGCGTCCGCAGGGCATGTTCAGCTGGTTCCCGCTGTACATTCCTCTCCGCACGCCCGTCGTGCTCAAGCCGGGGGACAAAGTATCGGCGCACTTCTGGCGGTGTACATCCTCCAACAAGGTCGTGGTACGAGTGGGCCCTCACCTCCCCCGCCCCCTCACCAATACACAATCCCAACGGTCGATCTTACTGGATAGGCCTTTAGCTTGTGGAACGCGTCGCACGTCACGCGTGCGTCTAGCTAGTTGGTGTGGCTGCCGCCAGTGTCAACGGTATGTGGCGTCGGAGCTGTTTCGCTTTTGTTTGAAACAGAGATGTTGCGATTTTTTGGGAAGTCAAGCAGTCAGTCGACGCCCTTGCTTGGGTATGCGACCGGCTGTTTTGCCCCCGTTTTGCGGGGAAGCACTGGATGGGGTGTGTGTGTGCACAACACGGCACCCCCATAGTATTTGGGGGACAAACAGTTCTTGTTGTCAGGTGTGTAGGCATTGAAGAAGGGTTTTTTAAAGGTCCCCCTCCTGGGGGTCC
>FN649729.1:724428-736509 GCA_000310025.1 Ectocarpus siliculosus | reverse complement strand
GTACTCGTAGCCGTGCATGCCGTAGTCGTTAGATCATTGACCTCCGGGGGAGGGGGGGGGGGGGCTACCCTGAAGGGTACACACCAAACCCGGTTTCAAGGTCAAAAGTGGGGTGAATGATGTTTGTAGGCAGAAAATACCCTTGGAAGAATGGGAGTGGTACGCAGTCCAACGTGCTTCTAATGTAGACCAGGAGAGTAAGAGAATGGTGGTGGTGGTGGGTAGGATTGTCAATGTGGCGTGAAAGTGAAGAATGGGTTGAACGCAGATAGCATGCACACACACAATTAGTATCGCCGTGGCGTCGACGAGACACTACCTATGTAGAGCGTTTTTTGTGACACCAGTTTGGTTTCGGGCTACACATGGTTTTGGAGTTTCACCTTATGTTTGTTACGTTGGGCAGCTCTTCGATTGTTTTCTGAACAGCCCTGCTGCCGAAGTGGGGGTGGCTCTCTTTGCTTTCCGTTGCTTTTTGTCTGTTGTTTCCGGTAGCAAGCGCTTCATTGTTTCTGAGAAGTTTTGCGATACAGGTAAATTGGGTGGCTCTCTTACCTCCCTCCCCTTCATTTTCTGTGTCTGGCAGCGCTTCAATTGTCCCAGAAAAACTTTGCCATGTAGGTACATGCGCGTAGATTGGTGTCAGTGTTTATTTGCTTCCTCAATTGTTTCGGAAAAACTTCGCCATGTAGGTATGCATAGGTGGGGTGTTTTTTTGCTTTCCGGCGACTGCTGCGCCTTGTGGCAGGGCGGTTATTTTCTGTGTCACCCCGGATCGGAGATTTTTTCGTCTAGAGAGAGGCAAGGCCGTAGGGTTAGTGTAGGCCAAAACTGCCGTGAGCGACGGGCATTAAACAGCACGGCGAAAACTAAAACTAAAACTTGTTGTCTACTCTTAGCAGAGGAAGGACAATTAATTGTCGGCCACCAGGAAAGGAGTGACCAATTTTTATTTTTCCCTCAGCCTCCGTTACGTGTGCACCCTCGCGGTAGCAAATACCATGGTAATTGTTAGTTGCGTGTGTTGTGTCTCCTTGGTTTTGTTCGGTCGTGTTGCCTGTGCCATCACCATCACCACGGAAGGAAATTCCTACCATATACAATAGCAGCAGTGTCAATGGATGGACGTCACAGTATGGACAAGAAATGCGTAAGGCCTCGGGCGCGGCGGCGCAACTAAGTGCAAATCACGTCAAAAGACAGCAAGTTTAATTAAGGTGTAAGACTAGTGGCGATTACAAGAGGATAAAAGCTTCGATTTGCCAAACCACCATGGCTTCGGGGGCCGGGGCACGGGGGTCGGTCGTGTTTCGATGGGCCGTTTGTAAGGCCGGTTGGTGCCTACACTGGACAATTACAGCATGTGTTCCATCTTCTTCATCTTAAGAAATGGTACAATACGGATTGGCGGAGTTTTCTGTTGTCCGGAATGAGTGGTGTGGGATGGCCGTGGCACGTGTGACAAGAGATTCGAAGAAAGGTTTTCCACGGTCTGGCCGCGACGTTGTTGCAATGCTGCTTTATATAGATAGGCGCTGCGACTGCATGACTCGCATGTTGCATAGCACAGTACAAACAAAGGGGGTAAGCACTGCCGCTGACGATGTAGGAACAAAATCAATCCCCGTCATTGCTCCTGTCCGCTGTCTGTTCAAGGACCTCCAACACGTCCCTTGGCGGCACAACTACGTACTACAAAGCCAGAGAATCACTGAGGACTTGACTAACAAAAAAGATACCACACAAAAGACGAAACGCCACAAGCTGCAAAGGACGGCATCCCAGTGCTACGATGCGTTGACCCAAGGGTTACCCCACGTCAGCAGGACTGCAAAAGCCCAAGAGGAACTTCGAGTAGTGCGAGAAGGCCCCCCGCGCAATTCCTAAGGCAGTCGTCCTTGCCTCCTGTAGAAGCTGCGTCACGGGTTACATGGACAAACAAGTAGCTCACGATACACCGAACCGAACTGGCCGAACCCAACCCGGCATGTGCATGCTCGCAGCCACAACTGTCTCCAGATCCAGACTTGGAATGCACCCATACAACGGGTGACGCCATCGAACGGAGGTCGCTCGATACCGCATAGTTGTATTGTAGCACACACGCTCTACACACTTGACGGCCGATGTCTTGGTGGGTAAACAGCGCGTGGGATAACGCCGCCGTCGATGTGAATGGCTCGTATCCGAAAAGAGACACGGTTCTAGAGAAAATCATTGGATAGATGGAAATGCCTAGAGCAGTGTATACATACAACCCGATGCCAACAAACAAACCGTCTGCTCGCGCCCGTCCCATCTACAGAGGCGGTCCCTGTTTAGTGCCGATATGTGCCCAGAAAATCCACTGGCACTATACCTGAACGGCACCATTCAAAGCACTGACAACGACTTGGAAATTCAGCGTGTGCCCGCCGAAAACACTGCACTATACCGGGCATTGACACTATTCAACCGGCACTAAACAGGTGGTGCCAGTCTACACGATAATGCACCTTTGGGCGTACGTACGAATCAACTGGGGTCACACAGGAGGAAGTCTCACAAAAATCCACTCATTTATCCATTACCAAGAGCAGGTGCTGACAAGGATGCGAGGGGGAAGGACCTTGTTGCGGCTGACTACTGCATTGTACTACATGAATGCCCCGGCGGCAACCTGCGCTCGCAGGTCACCCATCTGGCTGTCCTTTCGGGTGAGCTGGGCTTCTCGTTGTCGCAGCGCTCGCCTCAAAGACGCCACCTCATCCTGCACCAAGGCACGGGACCCACGAGGCGGAAAAAGGAAGCACGCGTTAAAAAATCAAAGGCAAGCGTTTGTGAGCGCTGAACTCTTAAGTAACGACAAAAAAAAACAGAAAAAACTGTGTCAAATGTTGGATCAGTACGGACAGGTGACAGGTACTGGGTTGTAGAGAGATCGGAACGTTTTTGAATGCCAAGACAACAGCAACAACAACAACAACAACAAGCACCACACAGCGGGGAGGACTGGAGGGAGAGGAACCCTTCCGTGCCATGTCACCACGGATTGGAGCTATCATAGAACACCTCCTACCCGCCAGAAACGACATCTCTCTCTCTGTATGTGAGCTGTGAGAGCTGCTTTCAAGCGAGGAAAAAAAATAGGTACAGCAGTGGTCCCGGTATAATGCAGGTGCGATCCAGCCGACTCCACCAGCACTAAAGCGGGCAACCGGCAATATACTCAAAGAGTATGAAATGACTTGAAAATTCCATCTGTGCCAGACGATTTAACCAGCATTTTTCCGGGACCCCTACTGTACTGTAGGGTGGGCGACATAGAACAGGCAGGTGACATCGCCCGTGAAAAACACGCCTACCTCTCCCGCGCGCTATCTTCTGGAGGGGTGCGCCTTCTGCAGGCAAATTATCTCTCGAAGTAAACTATTTCTTGATCTTTCTAGTTATCGAGCATGCCGCTGGTTCGGGCGTCGTAAAAAGTTACCCGCTGAAAAACCTGGAACGCTTCAGACAGCAAGCGCCGATGATATGCATACAGCAGCAGGAAGCGAGCGGGGCGTGCCTATATCGTCCCAAGCAAGGATTTGCCTGTTCATTGCGAGACTGACACGAGACCAGGTACATGCACAGACTGGGAAACGAACGCCCGCCTTGTGGTACGGAATTACCTGCAAGGCATCCAGCGCTCCCGGGATGTCGGCGTCGGCCAGGAGCAACGCCGTGCTGCTCCGCACGCGCTCCGTCCTAGACGCCGAGCACGTCAGGAGGGCTCGGCACAACAATATCAGGTGCTCCCGCCCACCTCTCCCTCCTCCTCCTCCTCCTCCTCCTCCTCCTCCTCCTCCTCCTCCTCCTCCTCCTCCTCCTCCCCCTCCTCCTGCGGAACCCCCCTCCTCCTTACCCCCGCCTTCGACGGCTTCGCTCCTGGACGTCGCATCGACGCCGCCGCTGCTGCTGCTGCTGTCCACGGCCGCGTTTTCCTCCCCTTCTTCGGCCATGCTAGCCCACACGGCATCCTCGGGGCCTGCTTGCTCGCCGTCCCCCTCGACGCCACCGGCACCCGCCAGAGCGGGCGATCCCGTGGTCGTAGCTCTTCTTGCTTCGGTGTTGAGGAGCGGGAGGTTCTCCTGCCCCTGCTTGGTGGCCACGAGCTTCTTGAACCGCGGCGTCAGGAGGGCGGGGGGTAGCCTCACTTTTCCCACGGTGGCTAGCACGCAAGCGCACCTTCAACGGCAACGACAGGATTCGTGGGCAACGGCGATGACACGATCGTTGGGAGATTGTTCTGGTCATAACGACAGAAATTGTTGGACTGTAATACGATATCGTAATCAACCGATATCGTAATCAACATTATCATGAGAGATCGTTCAGATCATCAACACATCTAGTTCGTGGGAGGTTTTCGCCATCAGCACCCACTAGCGATTGTTCTGATCATCAACATGGTCGTCGGAGATATTGCTGCAGCAATGCAACGTCGACGTGATGAAAAATCGGGCTCCTTCCATGGTCAAGCGCCAACTACCCTAACAAAGGGTACTACTACAAAAAAATGCAGAAAAACAGTAGTTGGTGGAAACGTGTAAAAGAGGCCAAGACCCCCGTCAGAAAAAAAGACACCTGCCGACACCATGTAACCATGCATCCTACCAGCGCAAGTTTGGATTATTGCGGCGCTAAGTGCCAGTCAGGGCAATCCCGTGTTACCGTGTAAACGCGCGAAAAAAAGCACTGCTGTGAACGTGCGATATCAGTACACAAAATCGACACATATCAAATGTTTACCAGCTGATTTCCGTCCAAACCTGTCAGCCCTAAGCGCCAGGGAAGACCTCAGCTGAGCCATGTCTTCCGGTGGCGTTCGGGCAGGAGCATCAGCAGCATCCACCTCGTCTTCTAGCTTCCTAAAGCGGTATGTGGTCGACCAGGCGCACCTCAGGAGGTGCCAACACGCCCGTCGCCTGCACAGCCGGACACAAAGCCATTCTTGCGTCAAACACAACGTCACAATCATGCGAGCAAACCACGCAAAAACATACCAGGTGCAGACAGTAGTCAAGTTTCTTCGGTGTGGTTTTCGGGGACGGCCTTTAGCAACGGGCCGGGGGGGCGCCTCCGCGAGAAAATAAGTTTATGAGGAAATAGAAAAGGGACGGGGGTACCAGATCCTATTCCCTGACCCTACAACCCTAACCCAACATCCCCGAGTGCATGCTTTTTCCAACTTGTTTGCTAATGTCCGGGGTTCGAATCTCCCCTTGAGCATTTTATCATTTGAGAAGGTTATTTGCGCCGGATACATGGGAATAAAAAAGTCTATTGAGACTTCGCAAAGTAAGCCGATGAACCTCTAGTACCGGCTTGATCTCCGGGCAAGACAGCGCTGATCACAGGGATGGAAACCCTGGGGGGACGTGTTCGTGGCTTGAAAGAAAGCTTGACGGACTCGGGCATTAACTTTTGTTGAGAAGCACGATGACCACTATAATAGACTACTACGTCAGCGCTGACTATTATAGTAGCTGACTAGTAGTCTAGTGGTCGCCGTGCTTCTAACACTTGATAGAAAAACCGTGTCAAGGCTACTGGCGCTGGGTCACGCCAGTTCCGACCAAGAAAAACAAGTCATCCATTCAACGGATTTAACCGAGAAAATCCAACCACGTTCTCCACAAGAAAAAAAAAAAAATGTTGGCAGTCTACAGTACTTTGCAAAAGAAAAAATCGTGTGCGAACCTGAGCGGGAGACCAAGCTGCGCCCAGCCCCCAGCAGAAGCACCCTCCGAGCACATCGCGGCCAGCTCGTGTACGGCAAGACCGAACGCGTCCGAAGACGCGCTGTTCTCGACCGCGCAATCGCCATCTGCGGCAGCGGCAGAAGTGTCACCAGCGTTGTTGGCGCTGCTGCCGCCGCTGCTGCTGCTGCTGCTGTGTGCTGCTTCCCTCGACGGTGTTGATGTTGGTGGTTGCGGTGCGTCCACGGCTGAGACGAGGGCGATCGCACCTAGGGTGTCGATCAGAGCGCGGGCCGCGTCCTGCAGGATCGTACCATGGGGCGAGGAAGAGTTTTCGGATCGAGGGAGAGACACAAAATAAGCGTCGCCCCTGTCCCTGTTGTTGGTCGGCCGAGGAAAAAACTGTGGTGATAACGTGATAACACGCCGTGAAAGGTGTGTGTGTGTGTGTTTTTTAATATTAGCATCGACCGCGCTAACCGGCGGACCAATGAAAAGACGTCAGTCTTAGTGCGGTTGAAAACACAAAACACTTTTAAATGCCATGAACTGGGACCCCGTGAGGGGGCGGCATGGGGGAGATTAATCTATTCTCCGGATCAAAGACAGAAGAAACGGTAGCAACAGAAGAAAACTACTTGCACACGTCTACGAAGGTATGTGTGTGTGCGCGTGATTGCCGGGTCGGGAAGAACACGTTGGGTGAAGCGTGCCACGATAAGCGGCTTGCCGCCAGTCGACTCAAGGAGAAGAGTGCGCGAAGGTCGAGCATTTTTTTTTTTTTTTTTTGTTCTTCACTTCAAATCAGCGCTCACAGCACTAGTGCCGTTTATTCCAACCCGTGGTCACACAGAAGAGCCTCTCTCTACCCTCCCCTCCTGCGGTACTTCGCCTTCAATTTTTTAATGCGAGCATGCGAGTTGCCAACAACACGCCGTGCTAGTAGAGGTATCAGGGTATTATGCGCGACAAAAGACAAGTACTTCGGCTCAAGATACCCGCAGCAGGAGTTCCGAAAAAGCAACATCGAACAACAGCAGCCCACACGGTGCGGCTTCTTAACAGCTCCGAGAGCTTGTACGAGAACAGCGGCATCGTTGACAAAGAAACGGCTACGATACAAACATGATACAGGGAGAGCACCAACAAGCAAGGATTGGATTGTACTCGATTCAGAGCCAAAACAAAAGTCAAGAGGAAGGACATGTTTGAAATAGCTCATGTTCCTACGTCCCAAAAGCAAAACTTGCACGGGAGACATAATTATATGCTGCTGAGGGAACCATAGAAACAAAAGAAGCTGACCACTATGCTAATCTGTCCCGCACTCGTATCTGTGGAAGAGATGAAATTGATGTGTTTTTGGAAGAAAAAAAAAAAACAAGAAAAAAACGAGAAAGAAAAAGCTCACCCGAGCGTCTTCAGACCCCTTGTGCACCAGCGGAACCAGCTCGGAGCGCACCGCGCGCGTCACAAGCATCAACGCCTCGCGCAACAGGAGCGGAAACCCCCGTGCGCAGCCGTTCGCGCCCCCGCCCCCCCCCGACGTCGTCGTCTCCGATCCCGCCGCTTGCGGGGACCCCAAGGACAAGTCCTTCTTCAGGAAAGCCATCTTAAGCCTCCGACACTCGGCAACGGCACCGATCCCCTTGATGGCCACCTTGAGACAGCTCACGAGGCTCTTGTCTCTTTCTTGATCGCGTTTGCCCTGCTGGAAGGATGCCGGGTCGGCAACGCTGGGGAGACCGTCGGTCAGCAGAGCCAGCACCAGCTGCATCACCTCCGAGTAGCTATCCAGGGACGGCCAGCTCGACACGGGCGCGTCGTCAGTCGCGCTTGCCACGGCCGCCCCCGGCATCGCTGCTGCCGACCGCTGTGTTGGCGGTGCTCCTGCTGCAGCTGCTGCGCTATCCGGCCTCGACCTGTGCTTCCGCAGACCTTCCAGTCTCCGAACACAAGGGGCGGACACGTCGAACAGCAGCCCTTCCAGGGCTACAGCGCTGTCCCGCTTCGGCACCCTCCCGTTCGACATCACGGACGACAGGGCAGCGGCCACTTCCCTCACGCACTCAACGCTCACACCGCCAGGCCCGGCAGCCGCCGCCGCCGCCGCCGCCGCCGCCGCGGATGATGCCTCCTCGCTACCGTCAACGACGACGCTGTACTTGGCGAGCAACCTCACGGCCAACCGCCACCCCGTGCGCAGGTCCTCCTGCAAGAACTCTAAGATGGCGCGTTGCCCCGGTGTGACCTGTCACAACACAAGCGTGTGCACAGGGCATGATGATGAAAACGTCCGACCATCTGATGCCACATGTACCATCTGATGCCACACCTACCCACAAGTGTGTGTGCCGGCTGCATGACATGAGGGTTTCGGGCCGATCGGGCACGCGAAATTCCTGTGGTCAACAACAGCAAACAAAACAACCTCCACGTCCAAGCATCAGGTGGGATTAGTGGGAAGCCTAACAACTACCTGGTAGGCCCAAGTACACACACCAGCGGCTAACAAAACACTCTTCTATTCTACCTTTGGCATGTACACGGCGCGCCGCGGGTCGGTGGCTTGAGGGGCACCACCGCCACCACCGGAGGCCGGGGCAACGCGCGGAGCAAAGAGTCCGTCCAGCGTCTCGAACAGCTGCCGCATCCTCTCCTCCTCTCCCTCCTGCCCGGGACACAGCTCCGCCCCTTCCTCCACCCCTGCCTTGTAGACGGCCGCGAGCCCCTGCACGAACGCGGCGGCAACGTCCCCGCCGGAGTCCGCCTCAAACCCGGACGCCTCCAGCATTGCCGCCCAGGCCATCGCGTACAGCGCCGGTCTCGCGGCCGAAAACTGAGGGGTCGTCTCCGTTTCGACCTCCCCCCCCCGCTCGGCGGCTGGGTTGCTGTTGCTGTTTCCCCCCCTCCCTCCTCCCGCCCTCGCGGGTTGCTGCGAAGACCTCTGCAGCGTCCCGTCGACGATCTTCATTCCCGTGCCGGCTCTAACCTGTACGGACTTGAGGCCCATCCTGCCGACGAGCAGCACCATGGTGGTGATCCCGTCGACCCCACTCAGGGAAACCTCCTGACTGTCGCTGCCCACGAGGCACGCGTCCCGGTAGACCTCGAGGGACCTGGTCCACACGCCCCCTTCTCCGGAGAACCAGTCCCAGGAGGACAGCACCGTGACGTAGGCTCGGAGGACTCGTCCGAGACCCTTCGTGGCAAGGAAAAAAAAAAACAGCACACGGTCGGGGCAGTGGGGGGGGGGGGGCGTACTCTTATGTTTTGCATGCCTTAGCGGTTAGACCATTGACCACGCGTCCTCGAGAGGACGGAGCATTGTTCCTACAGGACCAATCACCGATGGCTAATCGTTCCTTCCTACTTTGCCAAAGGTGGCTCAAAAATGTCTTCCGTAGTTTATCTATCCTAACGATATCCCTTCCCGCCTTTTGCAAACCCCTTCCTACTCCCCAGTACAGCTACCGTCCTCTCCTCTCGATTCCATGCCTCAAACATCTCCCTGTACCTCCCTTGTATTTTTCCCAGCTCAGCCATGTACACTTCCCTCTCCTCTTCGTACAACTGACATTCCGCGACTACATGAACACGGTCTTTGCATTCGAAGCCGCAATCACGTTTGAACTTGTCGTCTTCGTCGTCTACCGTCCTATGTCGTCGTCGACGTTCTCAAAGGCCTATGTCCCCGGTCCTGAATTTGACCTTAAGCTTTGTCCCTGCATCCATTGGTCCATGTAGGTAATCCTTGAACCCTATACCTTCTTTCAACATTCCGTACACTTCTAGACCTTCCTTATCCTCGGTTTCTTTCCTTAGACTCTGTTCTTCTCTCTCGGCACAAGCAACAGATATCTACTCCTTGAACCCCTGTAGGCCCTCCGTTTCCAGCGTTTCATCTTCGTGGATGTCGAACCCCTTCCATACGTCCTCTACAACCTTGACCCATTCCGTGGGTTGTCCACCCCTCTTTTTGTTGCCCACTTCGCCTCCCATACTATTCTCGGCAACCTCTCCTCTCCCATCCCGCACATACGATACTGCCATGTCAGTTTCCTTACGTCTCTTCCCGACCGTAGGGATTGGATCCCCAATTTTGCCCTGACGGCTGCATTACTTGTGCGCTTGGAGCATCCTAGGATGATTTTCGCTGCTTTCATCTGCGCCGCCTCGAGTTCTTTCACAACCTTCTTATTTCCTTCCCATACTTCTCCGGCGGTACTCTAGCGGCGGTACGATTAGGCTCTTCAGAACCGTCAATTTGATGCGTGTATCGAGGTGCCGGTTTGCGAGTATTGGGTGCAGCTTCCCTGTTCGTGCTTTGCCCTTTTCCGCTACCTTGGACATGTGTGCATTCCACGAGCAGTCTTTTGCGATCTCTACTCCGAGGTATGTGTACTGGTCCACTACTGCAATCTCCTCGATCCCTTCCATCTATATTGTACTGGTTCCTCCCTGACCTCGTTGCATACCATGACGGCACTCTTCTTTACGTTGGCAGACAATCTCCAGTTATCAGTAAACTTCTTCGTCGCATCAATTTGCAGTTGCAGTCCCTCAGGGGTATCCGACATACCAACAAAATCATCCAAAACAGCATTCCTGACACCGAAGTTTCCGTGTCCCCTACATTTACTCCCTTCCGGACTGCCTCTGCGACTTCCAACAGATCGTTGATCAACACCTGGAACAATGTCGGGGACAGCGTGCAACCTTGTGGGACCCCTTGCTCAATGTCGAAGAATTTAGACAGTTCTCCTCTAGCATGACCGCGCTTTTCGTACACTCTGTCATCTTCTTCAGCACTCCCCACATTTTCCCCTTGATCCCGTACTTGGACAATTGTTTCCACGGCCCATTTCTCCATACGGTATCGTATGCCTTTTTCACGTCCAGGAAGAAGCAGTACGTCGGCTTTCCCGCCCTCTTTCTACCTTGGATGATTCTCCCTACCGTGAAGTCGACCACTATTAACAGCAGTACATACAATGTAGCAACACTAAGCCACCTACCTGCATCGCCAACACCCTGGTCTCGTTCCACTGCTTCTGGTCCGTGTCCCTGGTGTGGTGCATGAGCATGCGCACGCCCTTCTTGAGCTCTGGCGCCACGGCAGTGTTGGCGCCCCTGCTAGCACTGTTGGTGCTCTCGAGCACCTGCCATCGCGAGCAAGGGAAGAGAGGGTTCTCGTCCACAAACTCGGTATACGCACGTCGTGAGGCATTCTCATATTCCCATGAGTCTCGTTCTATTTGGGGTTTCGTACCCTCGAGGCTACGTAATGTCATGTTTGCTTGTGGAGAGCAGCGGAGAGGGGGCGCGAGAAGAAAGGAGGGCAGAGCCGTTTTCGATGGGCACAATTGCCACGACCAAAAGCTTGATCGTCTCGTCTTGTCTCGCCAGAAACCAGAGACTCACCGCTACTACTACCACTACTACTACTATACTACCAACAAGAAGAGCGCGAGCACGACAAATGGCAGCAACCCCACCTGTTCGATCAGCGGGAAGGTAACCTCCTGCAAGAACTGCTTCCAGTCCGACTCGCTCAACCCGTCGCCGTTCCCGACGGCGGCGGAGAAGAGCGTGTTCACCGCGCAGTTCCTCAGCTCCGGCCTGAAGTCCACCGACAGGCTCCTGAGCTGGAACAGCATGGTGGGCCACAGCGACCGCAATGACGGCCTCGCCTTGTGCGCAGAGGAAGAAGAGGACTTGTGTCCAGAGGAAGAAGAGGAAGAAGAGGACGGGCCAGACAACGGCGGCGGCGGCAGGACGTCCTTTCCCCCCCCAGTGGGGACGTTATTTCCGCTAGGCGGTAAGAAGTCCTTGTTACCCCCCGGGGCCGCCGGGGCCGGGTTTCCGCCAGCCGTGGCGTCCTCCGCGAAGGTGTCACAGACGGTCCACAGCATCCCTATGGCGGTGAGGCTAAGGTTGACGCTCTCCGTCTGCGCCCCGAAGGCTCCCGCGCACGTGACCAGCCTGGGCACCTGCTCCCTCGGCAACCGCTCCAAGAAGTCGTCCACCACAAGCTGGAGGCACTTGAACGCGAGGGACAGGCAGGCCCCGCCCCACACCACCGGCCTCATGTCGGCCGCGCCGCTGTCCTCCTCATCATCGTACTCCCCTGCCGCCGCGTCGTTGTCGGTGTCGCCGACCTTTGACTCGGCGGCAGCCGCCACCGCGGCAGGCTTTTGGGGGGAGGGGGGAGGGGGGGCGGCGCTGGTGGCCCCCTTCGCGACTGACAGCAACAGGTTCAGGATGACGGGCCAGGCGGAATCTAGCACCTGCCCGCAGGACTGTTCATTGTGGAAAACGGAGCCACTTACAGGGGGGGGGGGGGGGGGGGGGGGGG
>FN649729.1:679971-709475 GCA_000310025.1 Ectocarpus siliculosus | reverse complement strand
CTCCATCCCCAACGGTGCCCCCCCCCCCCCCAATTTTCGAACACAAAATACGCGTATTCTGTGTCGTAGCTTCAGCCATGAGCCTTGGTATTCCACAACGACAAAGATGCGCGCACACACATGCCCCCTGTTACCTAAGCTCCCGCTTGTTGCAGATACAGTACACGTGCTGCCAAATGCTAGCGACTACCATATGTGACAGCACACCTGTTCCACCAACTCTAGCCCCAAAGTAGCCGACACGCTGGTCCGCTTGATCCACTGGCCTTGCTCGCCCCTCGATAGCACGCACAGATCCTTAGGACACAGCGAGCGACAGCACCACCGGCGATCGACACCAGCACCAGCAGCCACAGCGCCGGCACATGCCACAAACAACACGGGAGGCGAAGGGTCGCACGGCGAGTTCGCGGAAAAGTCTTTGTTTAGGCCGTGCACAGCGTTTC
This sequence comes from Ectocarpus siliculosus, assembly GCA_000310025.1. Taxonomy (NCBI): domain Eukaryota; class Phaeophyceae; order Ectocarpales; family Ectocarpaceae; genus Ectocarpus; species Ectocarpus siliculosus. The sequence goes on along the minus strand of FN649729.1, from coordinate 709,029 downwards.
GTCTGGCGGGCTGGGAACATGTGTCGCGATAATACATACTACGTTGTGTTTCGTGCTGGCACAACCCCAACAAAAACAAAAACCAGCGGACTAAACGGCACTTGTACAGTGCATACGATACGACAAGGAAAACTTGCGAGGCGTGTTGGGCTGAAACTGAAATCACAAAAAGTTTGGCGTCGCGCACCAACGGTAGTGGCGGTCCCTGTCTAACAGCGAAGAGGAAGAAAACTGTAACCACCAACCAGAACAGTCTCGCCTACCGCACTGTACAAGAGTTTCGTATTAGCACCGCACACTACACGGTGGTGTCCATGACTGCTGTCGCCGACGGCAGCACCGTGTTTCTTGTCCAGCTCGACCACACACCCAACCGAGTCCTGGTCGCCGACCCCCTCATCTTTCCGGACGCGACGTCCGCAAACAGTGGTTGTACACGATACACTCGGTGCGTAAACAACAAACCCGCCTACAATCCCGCTCGTTCCGTAGCGACACACCCAACCGATTATTTCAACAATTTGTCCCCCAACAAAAACCGTCCTTCACCTGAAACACGAGATGGGCGCACCGCAGAGCCCCCTCCCCCGCCCCGCCCCCACCCCCCTCGTCCTCCTCTTCTACCACAGCCTCCTCCGCCGTGCCGGCCTCGCTGTCCTCACCACGCATCTCCATAACCCTATCCCCGGCGACGGCGAAGCCGCCGGCAGCGGCTTGAGCCGGGTTGGCGGCGGCACCGCTGCCAGAGGCGTTATTAGCGGCAGCGGCGGCGGCGGCGGCGGCGGCGGTTACACCAAGCTCGTCGGCGACTCGGTCGAAGAGGAGCGAGATGATCTGGCGAACCGTCATGTCGGCGGCGGTGCGCACCATGGCGTTCTTGGCGTCATGGAGCCCGAGGCAGACGCCCAATGCCTGATCGATTGATTTTGTTCGTGGGCGTGGGTTTTCGCGGCGACAAGTTGGCTGTCTGGCTTCTGGAGTGCATGGCATCGAGATGGTCGCGTCGCATCAGAGCGCGTAGCGCAGGGACCTATCTACGTCGGCGGATGAGATTGGGGTAAGCCGGTGTTGTTGTTGTTCTATTCACATCAACATCCGTTCTGACCTCTGTCCATAACCTCCGCTTCCCTACCGGCGTGCACTCTCCAACCATTAGAGTGGGTTGATGTGGCTTGAAAAGCAGCGTCAAGTCTGTGACGCAGTTGAACAGATCAAGGCGACGGTAGTGCAGTCTTCAACAGAAAATAGCATGAAACTACTTGAACAGTACCGGCAGAATGGCTCTACTTGAAACTAGGGCATGCGTAGAATGGCTTGTAGGACCAAAGAACACTGACGTGAACAAAACACAGGAGTAGCGATGGCGGCATGGTCTTAAAAATCGCCCATGCAGCCGGTGTGGACAGCAGCAGGGGTAGAGATAAACACCTGTGCCACGGTGTCCTCGGTCATGTCGCAGCTCTTCCAAGTCACGACCATCACCATCGTCTGCAGCACCCGCTTCTGGACGTCGGCGTCCTTGCTCTGGCTCTGGATAGCCAGGACTCTGCCAGCACCGCAGACGAGAGAGAGACACACACAAAGCAAAGTATAGGAGGAGATTGTTAATAGAGCTATGTAGCATACCCGGTACTGCCGGGATAGTACCTGCGGAAATGAAGAAGCTACCCGTCTGAGCAGCAACCGATACCCAACCTCGACAGGAGAACAAAAGGTACGCTTACCACAACGATATGTCATTGGGCAGCGCAGAGCACCTGCAGCCGCGTTATCCATGGCGAAGTATTCGGTCTTGTGTACTATAACTATACTGCAGGAACCCAACTGGGCAACGGGTACCGGAATAGTGCTCGAAACAACACCACGAAGACACAATGACGAAAAATGCCCCGAACGCAAGGAAGCTGTGCTTTGCATTTCAACGGCTCCCTCACGGTCATCGCTACACTGCTGTAGCGGTCGGTTCACACCTAAGAATGTTTGGGGCGTCGGACGGCAGGATGGCGTCTCGGTTGATGAGGTACTGGATGGAGCCCATGGCCATGATCATCAGGTGCGGCGACGCGTCGGCATGGTTGCACGCCAAGAGGAAGGGTCGGAGAAGGTCCTGCAGCACACCACGTTTCAAGGGTTGTGGAGGGGAGAGGTGGAGTTGTGGTTGCATGCCAACAGCAACGACGTAAAACGGTCCGGCAGCGAAAAAAAACACACACATATACGCCCCCTCACGGAGTCCCAGATCGTGATGGCCTTTACAATCATTTTTTGTTTTCAACCGCACGGAGACTGACGTCGTTCCACTAGCCAACCGGTTAGCACACAAGAACAACCACAGAGGGTCGTGGGAGAAGCCAGAGGCGAGCGAGCGTACTCATCCCGTCGCCGCCGTTCCCTGAGGTATCGGACGGTTGTTGTTTCAACGGCGATGTAGTTGAAAGGGAGAACGCGTGGTAGGAGGTCCTCACCATCGTGCTAGGCTGTAGCTTTAAGACAACACAAGTAGTTCTTACCCCAAGCTAAAGGGGAACGCGAGATGAATTCCTGAGTGCCGTTTGGAATACAGCTAACCTATCCACAATTAAGTCGGTAGAAAAAAAACAGCTAAAGAGACTCCCACGCAGGAGGCTTCAAATAATGCGACTACAAGATTTGCCTTTCCCCATGCCATACCGACAGACAAAGGCAAACGAAAGCGGTAAGAAGAGCTGCCGTAGAGTGCATAGATAGATACCTGGGACCGGAACATGGAGAGCGGCGGAGCATTGCCCTCGTGCTGCTGCCTGAGCGCCACCGCGTACTCCTCGCGCATGTTTCTCAGCTTCAGAATGGCCCTGAACACCGCAGAAGGCATTCGCGCGACGGGGACGGCCATTGTTCGCAGGGCATAAGATGGGGCGACATGGCGTGTGAAGGAATGCGTGGGCTCGGGAACGACGAACCATTGCTGGTAGCCTTTCCGATTCGGTTTTGGCCGTGTATTGCCTAAGACGAACGTTAGCGCCGTTAAGCTTTAGCGCTGCGATCAACGAGAATTGGAGTGTGGTTGGGAAAAGGTGCACCAGGACACGGCGCTGCTTGAATAAGAGCCGCTACCCAACCTTACACGACAACACGTTGTCATGACGATTCGTGCAGGTAGATAGCTTTCCCCTCGCAACACAATAGCCACGGGACCGGACACACGGACATCGCGCGCATGTTGCGGCACCACACTCGAAGAGAGTCGAGCGGGTGTGCGACAGATAGCACTACTCCTAACGCTTCCACTACTGCTGTCCCAACAACCTTGATGAGAATAACATGCATCGGAGGAATTCCACACACACACAGGACGATGGCATAGGACACCATCTTTCCATGATTCAAGAACATCGTTATACTGCTGTCCCAGCAAGCTTAGTGGGGATAACATGCATCCGAGGTGTTCCACACACACACAGGACCAATGACAGAGCACACTTACCTTCCCGTGATTCAAGAACACTGCTGTGATACTGCTGCCCCAGCAACCTTGATGGGAATAACATACATCGGAGGAACTCTACACACACAGGACCAATGACAGAGCACACTTTCCTTTTTGTGCTTCAAGAACACTGCTGTGATACTGCTGCCCCAGCAACCTTGATGGGAATAACATACCACATCGGAGGAACTCTACACACACAGGACCAATGACAGAGCACACTTTCCTTCTTGTGCTTCAAGAACACTTAATGCTGTCCCAGCAACCTTGATGGGAATAACACACATCGGAGGAGCTCTACACACACACACACACAAGACAGCACCCGAGGAGGGATTGTAACCGCCGCCTCCATACCTTTCCGCCGCCTCCTGCACGACCGGGTGTCGTCGACGGGCCTCTGCCGCAAGACCTCTGAGCTCCTCCTCCACCACCCGCAGGAACTCCATCGTGCTATCTTATCTTTCCCCCCTCTCTCCGTCAGGTTTAACGAAGCCTGCGCAAGCAACAGCCAAGCCTCGTAAGTCAGACGGTGTCGGCAAGGAAGATTTTGCAAGGGGGTTTTGCAGGCGAGCTGCTCTCGAGCATGTTACGCATAATTAAGTCAAGCGGAGCGGAGATCGCCTTGTCGGAGAGGTTTACAGCAAGTTCGCCAAACACGAAACTATCGACTCCAGCCTGGGGGCAAACTACGCACCCGCCGAGCACATGGCTCAACAGAATGAAAGCAAGAGTACTGCTGTGCGCATGCTGCAGCAAAAAGATGTGTGTAACGTGTTGGCAGCAGCTACAGCAGCATCGCCGCATAGACTACAGCTGCGGCAGTCGCACATTTTCGGTCGGAACAAATTGATTGCGTTTGTTCTTCGGTGGCGTCTTGCGATTGGACTACTGCTGTACAAATCAATCTCCCTGCACTTTGGATTACTGCCGTTTTCTCTATTTATACGGCGTACATGCAACAACCAGCATAAACAGTACCCCTGGCTGCTCTCGGTATACCCTCTTCATGGTGGTCGTGGCAAGGCGCACCGATTGCTGTTGGAGCTTTCCGTGCAAGGTGTGTGTATGAGATGAATATGTTCGCGTACCTTAGCCGAGCTGGTTCCGGTGGAGAAGTTGCCAGTGCAACCAAAGAAAAACCTCACACGGAGGTATAAGGTCTCTCTCCTCCGTCAAGTGGGTTCTCCACTCCGTGCCTGGCGGTCGTTGCCGCAGACAAAGCGTTCCTGTGTTCCCTGTGCTGCTCAGTGCTGTGCTGCTGTGTGCTGCTCTCTCAAGGGGCTACCCCAACTCTGACCCCTGATTCACGGAGCCCCTAGGATTGCTGCACAGCCTTAGCCTTCCCAGACACACACAACCTCTACTACTGTGTCTCGCAAGCATGGGGAGCCTTCGCTCGACCGACCTTGTCCTGGCTGCGGCAGTGGCCAGTCTCTTCTGCGCCGTGAATGGTTTCACCCCGCCGACAGCAGTTGTAGTCGGCAACAACGCCGCGTGCTTCCACACAGCAGGCGGCACCTCAACAGCAGCAGCAGCGATCCAGCCGCATCAACAGCAGCAACGGAGACGCAGGCGAGGACTGCCATCTCTCCGGGCGGCGGAGGGCGAGGATGACGGGATCGAGGAGTACAAGAGGCAGATGGCGGAGTTTATGGCCAAGGCCCACGAGAATCGTCTGCAGGCGATGGAGGCCGTCAAGAAGGAGGTGCAACGGGGCTATGAAGAGCAGATAGCGGACCTCCAGTCGAAGGTAACGACTAAATATTGTACATCAGACTACGCTGCTGCAGCGGTAGGTAATGTATGTAAGCTACAACGTACACCACCTTTGTGGCGACATGCTCTTTGCTCGAGGAAGGACCCTGCGTAGTAGCAGAGACTGCTGTGGGTGCATGTGCCTGCCGTCTATTTAGCGTGGAGTTAATGCTCGGTCCTGTGTGACCAACGTGCCGCCAGCTGTAGCGATCATGCTCATCGGATCAACATGCCCGGGACGTTGACCACTGCTTGTTCACGACAACTCCCCGCAGCGCACCGCGCCCACAAACGGTAGCACGCTCCGTAAACACGCCACATTCCCGCATCGTCAGAGAATGCCGAAGCTTTGTGCGGCTGCCGATATACATCCCTGGCACCTCTCCAGTTTTACGCACACTGCTCTGCTGCTGTACACCCCCCCAACGTCCGCGTTCGTCCGCAGCTCGCCGCACTCCCCCCCCCCGCCGATGCCGACAAGGGAGCTGCAGCAGCTACGGCGTTTCGAGCGGAGGAGCCCGTGCTCGTGGGCGTTGGACAAGGGGCGTCCATGGGCTTTGCTGGGGGCGCCGCGCAGCACCCCAGCTACGCGGGTGCGAACGCTGCTTCTGCTGCAACAATCCAATCCCGTACCACGCAGTATGCGTACGCGTTTGCCAACATAAATGTGGCTCGTGCCCACATCGGGCGGTTCGGTCGCAGCTCTTCTTCTTGGTTGCAAGTTGCCGCCACGGATTTTAGACGAATTTACATTGCGGACAGTATTTTCTCCTTACTCATAAACCAAGCCAATGTTGCATCCCCTTTCGTGAAATCAAACGAAGTTTTTTTGTTCTAGTCTAATCTTTGGCACGTTTTCCCCATCGAACTCAACTCAGCTCGTTCGGCGCGCCCCGGGTGGGAGGCTAGATGGGGGGCGGAGGAACCCGCGCGGGCGTCGCCAGCCGTTACGGCGGCGGACGTGAGTTCGATGGAGTCAAGGGTCGCGGCGGCAAGTGCGCCTGGCGGCGGAGCGGTTCACCCCGCCTACGCTGGTGAGCACAGAGAGAGAGGTTTTTCATGCGTACCCCCCCTTGGAGACGAACAACTTGAAGAGGCACTTCCTGGGGCGTGGTGCCGCCTCGAAGAGACACTTCACGGGGGCTGTTAGCGCCGTATTCCACACAAGATACCAATCCCCAGCCGTAAATGGCCTTTACAAATGTTATCCCCGGGTGTGGTTTTCTGTGGGCTGAGATGTGGCGTGAAGTTTGGGGGGTACGGAGCGTGCAACTTCATGCTCAACAATATTTACTGCTTTTCCCCAAATAAGGGGGGGGGGGGGGGGGGGTATGACGCCGACGATTACGGTAGTCTTTTTCCGAGGACTCGTCTGTCCAGACAAGGAAGTGCCTTGGTTGCAACCTCCGCTGCACCATTGCGTTTGAGCCGGAAACGGTGGCGTTTTTCGTCTTCGTTCTCCATTGTGCAAGGCGGACCTCTTCTCACACGTGTCGTCAGCCGCCTGCTGCAAGCTCGCCCCGAGATGTCCGTTCTATCCCTCGTGACATGTCCCCCTGATAACAACGTTCACACAAACAACTTCTACGAGACGATATAGACGACCTTCCCAAACTTGCCTCTTCCTTCTTTCCGGTCCTTGTTGCTTTTCGTCCGCCCTCCTGCGGCGAACGTCCTTCTTTTCTTCCATACGCGCAGCTCGCGCACAGCGGCCGGGGTGGGAGGAACGGTGGGGAATGGAGGAGCCGGCCCGAAAGACTATGGCAGCAGCTTCGACGTCGGCGTCGGCCGAGGTTGTCCCGCAGGCGCAGGGGAAGGCGGCGGCCCCAGCAGATGTGCACCCGGCCTACGCAGGCAAGCTCGTGGGGGGGAGGGGGGGCTGTCGGGTGCGGATTCTACGAGGGGTGATTGGGCAGGTTGTTGTTTGGTTGTCTTCACATTATAAGCCGTTCGGATCTCTCTGCCCAGTACCTTCTGTCCGTGTACTGACACAACACTTGACTCGGTCGATTCCCGTGGTCACAAGCTAACTGACCGTTACAGGTGTCCTCTAATTGAGCGGGGAATGCACTCATAGACATAACGTAGCCTTATCAGACTATTAACAAGACAAGGAGCATTCCGCTGTCAGGCCCTTGCTTCACTGCCTGATCGCGTAGCGGCCTTCCGTGTTTGTTGGTTGTTTTGTGATGCGCTGGGTGGGGTGTTCAACTTGAGGTGGTAAATGATGAAGAAGCCATCATGTTTGCCGGTTTCACCCCAGACGTCCTTCCTTCATTGCCTGCGTACATATCCGACACGTGGACTTGGTACAAAGCTGCTTGGCTTCGTTGACCATTCTGTCTCAACTCGTGTCTGTACCCCTTTTTTATGCCGCTTGTGGCAGCTCGTACGCAGCGCCCTGGGTGGGAGGAACGGTGGGGAGCGGAGGAGCCGGCCCGAAAGACCATGACTGTGGCAGGGGCAGGCTCTACGTCAGCCCCGGCCGAGGTTGCCACGCAGGCTCTGGGCACACCGGCGGCCCCAGCAGATGTGCACCCGGCCTACGCAGGCAAGCCGGAGGGGGGGGGGGGTCGGGCGCAGATTCTGCGGAAGGGTGATTGGGAGGGGGAAAGGCAAATATACAAATATATGGTCGGGAGAAAATGGTGTATTCAAACATGTTTTGTATATTTCTACAATAAGAGGAGGGCAATTCCGCTGTCAGGCCCTTGATAGCTTCACTGCCCGACCGCCTATTCTTCTCCCGGGCTTTTCGTTGTTGTTCGACGCACTGGGTGAGGTGTTAAACTAAAGGAGGTAGATTATGAAGGCATCATGTTTGCCGGTTTACCCCCAGACCTTCACGGCCCGCGTACAACTCTGACGTATGGACTCCTATGTACAACGCTGCTTGACTCCGCTGTGTCTATCCCGTCTCAACCCGTGCCTCTGTCCTGTGCCGTGTGTTGCAGCTCGTACGCAGCGCCCCGGTTGGGAGGAAAGGTGGGGGTCCGAGGAACCGGCCAGGATGACTGCGGCGACGGCAACTCCTACGCCCCCCGGGCCCGCGGCTAGCGCTCAGGCACAGAGCACCGCAGCCTCCCCGCCGGCAGATGTTCACCCGGCCTACGCAGGTGAGCAAAGGCGATGTGGGCGCGCCGAATTGAGAGAGGACGTTGTCCGCGTTTCGGAGGTATGAGTCCAAGGCCAAGGGTACCCGTGAAGTCCTGTTCGTCCCGTGCGCGACGAGGTGGGACATACCAACCGTTAGTACTTATTCCGGTTACTTTTCCGTGGTACATGATCCCCCGCTTGTTCACCAACCCCGCAAACACACGTGGCACATACCACTCTTGTGCGCGCCCCAGGTCCTTTCTCCGCTTCCGCCATTCCCTAACCAACTCCGAGCCCTCCTTTCGTTTCTTTAGTGTCTTTTGTCTTGTGGCACCACTCCCCGTGCGTGTGTGTGCACCGTACGTAACCCCCCGGTTCCTTTCTTAGCCCTGGCACAGAGGCCCGTGTGGGAGGAGCTACTATAGGTGGTGTATGATAAGCCACCACCTTCGCCCCTGACCTCTCTCCTGCCTGGCCCGCACACCACTCCGACGCTTGTACTCGTTCTTGCCTATCCTGTCAATTGTGTCCCTTGTACGTGCCGTTTGGTTGCAGCTCGTGCACAGAGGCCCGGGTGGGAGGCCAGGTGGGGCTCCGAGGAACCGGCGAGGATGATTGCGGCGACTTCTACCGCCGGTGCTCCCACAGCTAGCGGGAAAACGGCGTTGCCGGACGCGGAGGACTCGCACCCTGCCTACGCCGCCCGATCGGGGCGTCCGGGCTGGGAGGCCCGGTGGGGGAGCGAGGAGAAGGAGCGCGTGGCGGGGGCGGATGCGGGAGCGATCGCGGTCGCGGGGGCGGCGGCTGGGTTTGCCACGGCCGGCGGCTTGGACGCCGCCGCCAGTGCGGCTGCTGCTGATGAGGCTTCTGCCGAGAGCGGCGGTGCGGGCGATGACCCCCTAGCGGACGAGTTTTTGACGGACGATGTTGCGGAGCTCAGGAGCATGGTGAGATCAAGAATAGCGAGAGGGTTGTAGGTATGATGAGCGGCTGTGTATCGTTGCTGGTGCTGGTGCCTCTCTGTGTGCGTTGGTCGGGGGTGAGAAAGGTTGTTGACGTAACTGTTGTCCATGCTTTATTTTTGGTAGCTCACTCATCCGTCCATGACCCGCCCCGTCCTGTTGTGTTGCATCGTGTGCGCCTTAGAATGTTTTGGTAGCCCAATGCATCCGTCCATGACCCGCCCCTTCCTGTTGTGTTGCGTCGTGTGCGCCTTAGAATATGGTTCGGTCCCTCGCTGTTTCAAAACATCAAACATGGGAAAACCCATCTCGAGTTTACGTCTGTTCGCTTGTCCTGCTGCCAAGTTTTGAAGGGACCTTCCTATGCCATCCATGATAGTCCACCTTCTGACGTCACCTGCCTGTCTCGAGCAGGTGGTGTCAAACCGACGAAGTTTCCAGGACTACCTCTTGAAGTCTCTGTGGGCGAGCAACGAACTCAAGCAGTCCAACGCTGTGCTAGAAGCGGAGCTGTCCAGGTGAATGATGTCTTTGTGGATCTGGAGACAAAGCAGATTTGCTGAGCCATGTGCTGTACATTGTTCTACACGTATATACAAGTGACGAGCGCTGACTGCTAGCTCGGTGGTGGAAGTGCTTGCGCGTTTATCGGGCAGTATCTTGGAGTCGTCACTATTAGCTCGTCGATGGCTCATGCAGTCCGATGGAGCTCCGTGGCTCTACGGGGCCTCTACCAGCACCCAGGGCACAGACGCAGACCAGGCGTTATCGCTGTGTACTCTTTTTCGCCCTTTCTTTTTTGGTCCCGGTCGCCGTAACGACTGGGCATGCCGCCCGCGCCGCCTCTTGCCGTGACGTTCGGTCCCATTCTTGCCCGCGCGTTTTCTCGTCAGGTCAAAGGTGAGGCTTGCGGCGGAGGAGCAGCTGCGGGAGAGCCTGCAGGAAAGCTTCCTCGGCTACATGAGCCGGTAAGTGAGCCTCCTTTCGCTGTGGTCTGGCCTGCCAGTCTACGGTCACTCAACCACGGATCAACATTATGAAACACTCCATGTTCGGCACGCCAACTTTTGTTCTACTTGGAGTGGTGTGTCTCCTTAAGAAACGTCATTCTTGTTTTTTGTCTAGGTGGTTAGGCTGTAACATGCTTCGTAGCAGCTTTTTTTTGTCGGCCTGGCCGCTTGTCTGTGGACGCCTGGCTATTCAGTCGCACGGATTTTGTGTTTTTCTCTCTGAGCTGGTCATTTTCTAAACAACCACAACAGGAGCGGCGATGCCGGGGCGGCCGGTAAGGCGCAGGTCGCGAAGTTGGAGAAGGACGTGCTAACGCTAGCCGCTGAGGCGGATGAACTCAGGCGCTTCACCCAGGAATATATGGTCAAGGCTTCCAGCGACAAGCAGAATGTGAGGTTGAACAAAGCTTTTTTTTGTGTGAGATGTGATATTAAGTCTCTGTCTGTTTCATCTTGTGCCCGGGTGCTATTGAGGGTGTGGTGTAAGGGGGCCAACGGCAGTCTAGCGGACGACTAGTTACCCCGCTAGCACTCCAAACTTCCCCCCTTCCAAACATGGGTCCGCAACCCCATCGCGCAGTTTTTGGGACTGAATCGCCGGCTCACACTTGCTGAGTGACCAACATAGAGCGGTGAGATGTTTATTTTTGCCCAACAATTTTTGCGCACAAATTTCTGGTAGTTGAAACGCGGCCAGCAGCTGAACACTTTGCGAGCAATTTTCCCTCGTGTGCTCGTACATGGCTACGTGCTGCGTGGCGTTAAGTGGAGACTTTGCTTCGAAGTAGCCGAACGGGACGAATCAACCCGACTCGTTGCTTGCTGCCGACGAAAGATGACATGTTTGCTTTCTCTGCCTAGGGGTCCACCGTTTCAGACTAAGGTACACCGTGCAGCAAATCAGTGTTTGGTTGCGAACCCCAAGCCAACGAAATCGGATGCTCGTGTTGGCACTGCATGAAGTGGTTTCGACTCGGACTACACCCCCTGCACTCCCCTCTTGTCGCGCTTACGTGTGCGCTTTCATGCTGATATGACCATGCGCTCATGCTCATGGTGCGGTAAGTTGTCTGATTATCTAGCCGGTTTGTTTCGCGTTTCGCTGACAGATCTGCTTTTCATCCCGTTTTGCCGTGGTGTGGTGACGTTGGCATGTGACAGGCTCTCGAAGAGGCCGCCGCAACCGCGCGCGCTCAGTCGGCTGAGCGCATCGCGGCGTTGCAGGCCCAGGTTTTGGAGCTTCAGGCGGGCGGCTGAAAGCGCCGGTGTAGGAACCCCCCCTCCAAATCTGCTGAATTGTTTGTTTTGATGTTGGGAATCGAATTTTGCCGCGACTTAGCCTACTTGTCTCATACAGCAGTGTTCATCTAGAGTTGACGTTGCAACGGCCGGCTTTTCTTGTTTTGATTGTTGCTGCTGGGAGGAGCTGGGGCATCTTCTGTGGTCGTCTCATGTCGTGTGTGGGGTCTCGATGCCCCTCGTGGGATCGGATACCGCCCGTTGATCTCGCCGAGTTCTCTTGTTTTCTTTCGAGATCTTCCCACGCCTTTGTTGCAGAGGGGGAGCTTAGCATGGAACAACGTGCACATGTATGTAGTCTGATTGTCCTAAAACGCCGCGTGCGGCGGCAGCAGACACCAGTCGCAGCAGCAGCAGCTGGGCGGCAGGTAGTGTCATGACAGGAGGCGTGCCTCTTCGAGCGATTTCGAAGCACTAATGGACTTCTCTTTTCTCTAGTCTTTGGGGCGTTTTGTATTATGACTATGTTGGGAAAGGGTATGCCATGTGGTACAAGGTGCCTTGAAGAGAGGTTTGCAGTATCCAGCAAAAATAGAAGGCTTTGTTCGTAACGATGGCCGGCAGTGCCAACCGAGACGCGGCGATCAGCATGTCCCCGTCGGCTTCGCGGTACACTACTAGAGATGTGAGAAATGTATTTTTGTGGTTCAGCTCCAGCGTGGGGGAATCGACCCTATTCCAGTGGTTTGGGGTTCCCTTGCCCCTTGCTCCTATAGGCTGCATTTTATGTCTTTTGAGAGGTTGACCTTTGGCCATGGAAGCTCGTTTCTTTGCCTCCGAAGTGTCGAAGCGGAGTTGCTGGTCAGATGTCAGACGTGTTTTTTTTTTAGGACTATAGGCAACAGCATCATCTTTGTTTCTGTGAGGAAACCCACATTGGCTGATGTGGTCTATGTTAACGGCAGCGCGATCGTACCGATGCTCTAAGCTGTTGGCGTGAGGCGAAAGCGCAGAGAAGGAGGCCTCTCATGCATACAACCGCATACAAATCGTGTTACACTCGCGCGCCGAGATACCTTGTCCGTCGTTTTCTATGCGCATGAAGCAGTAGTCGCACCGGCTCTTTCTACAATGTGCGCAAGCGCAGTATGGAATACTGTAGATGGACGCCCAGCATGTTCAGCTTCTAATGGGGATGTGGAGAAAATTCAGATGTGCATGCACGGCCGCACGGCCGCTCACCGCTCGAACAGGGGGTGAAAAGAGAAATCCAAAAATGAACGCGTGGAGGCGTTTTGCCACGCAATCAAGTTCACAACAGTCCCGCGACCGCTGCGGTGTACCAGTGGTGTACCCTATTTTTCCCTGCACGGCACGTACCAGCGCCCACAAAGCAGGCTTGAAGGCCATGCTGTGGCTAGGCGTAGGGTTACCGCTTATGACCCTTGTGGAAACCCGGGCCTTCAACATATTGCCACAGGGGAAGAGCCCGACACGGTTTCAGGCTTGTGCTCCTCCTCCTGCGGCTGCCGCTGCTGCAGTCGCCGGTGGGGCAAGGAGACGACGCCGAGCCGTTTTTAGCTCGCACGCGAAGAGAAGGCCTCGACCAGGCACACTCTCCGCATCGAGTGCTGATGGTCACGCTTCTTCGAGAACAGTAGATCATGATGGCGATGTCCCGGCCTCGTTACCGCGAATAGACGTGACCGGCCTCTCCCGAGCGCAAGTGGCCGACCTTGTCGACTTCTCCCGGCCGTGCATCTTGACAGGGGTGCTTTCCTCGCCGGACTGTGAGTCGTGGTGCGACGGGCTGCTGCAAGACTTGGGGGAGGAAACTTGTGCTTTTCAAATACGCGACAACGAGAGCGGTCGCAGCGAGGTGTTCGAGGCAAGCCTCATGGACTTTGTGAAACGCCTACAGGACGAGAGCACTCACAACGAGAGCTGGTGAGCAGGCGTTTGCTAGTAGCGTATGCACACCATAGGCTAGGCCACCGATGAGCTTCCATTCAAGGCCGAATTACTTTCTTCTGCCCTGTGCCGATGGTTTTGGAAAGGCTGGAGATCGCACGTTATACTCCAAGCGAGACCCGGGCTCCACCCGAAATTCCTACGAGCAGAAGCAACCAACGTTTCCCGCGCACTCCCACCAGCAAACAATAGTGGACACCCCTGGCTTGTGCGAGGAGACCTCTCCGTTCCGCCATCATGCCACCACGCACGCACCAAAACTGTCGTTCGCCTTGTGCGTCAGGTATCTGCTGGACGAGCACCTCCTCGACTTTCCACAAGCTCGCCCCGAACTCGGTGCCCTGCTCGAGAAGCCGCAGGACCTCCTTGGGACAGACGAGTTTCAGCTTTTCCCTCCTTCCGTCAGGCCCCAAAACCTGTGTACCATCGTGGGCGGCGTGGGCGCGCGCTCGTTTCTCCACAGCGACCCCATGGAGTGGATGGGCTGGAACGTTCTTCTCGAGGGCCGGAAGCTATGGACGTTCCTGCCTCCATTGGCCGACCTGGATTCCTCTCTTGGAACCTACCGCTTGGCCCCGAATGCCTTCGGCTCCCACAACGTCTCGGCGGGATGGCAGAGCAACGTGGACCTCTACCAGCACGGAGCAGCCACGGCGTCTTGGCCGACAGCGGGAGAGGGGCAAGAGGTCATGCAGCACGCTGTCAGTGGAGTACAGGAGGCGGGGGAACTTGTTCTTATACCGCCTCGTCATTGGCACCAGGTATAGATCTATGTGGGCAAGCGAAGGCCTCGTTTGTGGGTGTGGTTTGTATGCATGTGTGGAACATACCCGTGCTATCTCCAGACACACTGTTAGACGTATGACGCAACGAGATGGGGAGTGGTGAATATTCGGTACGCACGGCAATGAGCTTCGATTCGGTTGTCGGGATGTGGTCCGTTCAGAATTGTTGTCGGTTTCATCCCGGGCACTGATATGTAGCTGAGTGAGATGTTTCATCCCGCGTTTGGCACCAAACGCGAAACACCAAACGCTTACAATATCAATGTAAAGTAGTAAACACATCAGCATCGGAGCCCGTGGTTTCTTCGCGGGCGTCTGGCACCAATAAAACAGCGTGCTGCTGCTGTTGGTTGGGCCCTGTTCCTTGCTGCTACAGTTCGCACATGAAAAACCTTGCTACTTCGAACCCTTGTGTTGTCCTTTGTAGGTTGCCAGGACTGCTGAACGTGGATGCTCACACACACCAGCTGCTGTTGCGTTTGGATGCAGCCAATGTCTTCTGTCGCAACGATTGCTGTGGACCACGTCAATCCCTTCATATCTCATAGCACATAAGCTGGCGTCAACGGCTGTAAATAGACAAGTCATGCCCTGCGTCAATGCTTGCCGCGACAGGAAACAATTCAATCGATTCACCACTGGTGAATAGTCGTGCCAAATTGAATTGTGAACATTTGATACATGGTTGTAAGAGAGAACTCAAACAGCAGTGTTACCGACCAATAACTGGTGGATCTGACGAAAGATTTATGCAGAATATCGATGGTTGCCAGCTGGGATGGCTGTACGGGATGATCAAACGGCAAATAGCCAACGTACCTCGCTTTTTTATTCGAGTATACATTTTTCAGGGTAAGTTAGCCTGTGACCACGGGAATCGACCGCGTCAAAAATTAGATCAGGTCAGTATGGATAGGGAGATCGGAACGGTTGGTTAAAGTGAAGACAAGAACAACAACCTCGCGCCCACTTTTTCATTTCAACTGCTGTGATCATTAGGTGTACCACCTCGAGCCGTCATTGGCAGTCGCGTCGCAGTACATGGACTTCCGGGTACGAGATCGCGTGTTCCGACACATGCTGGACTGGTGCGGGGCTTCCGACGACGTGCTTCTATCCTCCCGCTTCGATGCTCTGGCGCTTCGCGACCAGATCAAGGAGGTGCTGAAGGTGGCGCTCGTAGCACGTCACGGCGGAGAAAAGGGCCTGGAAGCCTTCGACGGCCTCGACGACCCATCTCATTGAACGGGACCAATCTTGTTGTTCGATTTCGTATCGAAATGCCCGAGATTTTCCTATTGGTCATCCTCGTTGATGCTGCACTATTATTGGCCGATAGTCCTGGCGTAGCGGCAGCCACGGGGTCGGCTCCTGAGCTCGTTTTTCTATGAGGTTCATTCTTTTCTCCTTGTTTGATTGGTCGATCTCACGGGTATGAGGACCCTCCTCTGCTTTCCAGAGGGGAGGCGGGAACTCTCACGCGGTTTCGTGACCTGCGTACTACTTTCCTTGCGGAAGGGTCCATGATGATCTGCTTCCTCATAGCCCCTATTTTTTCGCGTTCGTTGATTGTATGACGGCTCGATTTCAATGGTGTCACAGCCCTGCCACCATGCAGTCTGCATGCCAACTGATCAGCGTTGATGGACGGTAGAGCGTGCATTCTCGGCCGGTGGTGATGAAAGCATTGATGATTAAGCAAGTAGATGATGCCGTGGTGGTCGGCTTGAAAAAGGCGGTCAAGAAACAAACGAACGTTGTTGCGCACAGCGAGCACAAATAAATGCCCATCATGAGACTCGACAGAAGAATGCGCCCACAACCGTACCATCCATTATGAGACTTGACGGAAGAATGCGCCCACAACCGTAATCAGTTGTGAGCAGAAGTAGCGGGGGGATGAAGCGGCGATCCCAACCCGAACGTGAAACAAAGGAGTAACCCGAGAGCAACTTTGCTCGCCTTGCCCACTTACGTGCCGAGTATCGCACAAACAATGAACGAACGGTGAGATTTTGTTTTTAGGATGGTGTTGGTCGGGAATACCCGCCCGATGCATTGAAAGATTTTCGTTGTTCGTAGAGTCCCCACCTTTTCGTCGGCCACGACGGCGTAATAATTCGCCTGGGAACAATCAGCAGTCCACTGCTGTTGGTGGTGGCCAGAGCAGGTTAGTTAGGCATATATCACAACCTATACCTACCCGTGTGAAGGTTGGGGGGAGGTAGGTCCGGAACGACCTTCACGTTGTTTGTCTATAGACTGTGCTGCCAACCCGCCGTGCTAGTTGGGTTGACGACACAACACGAGATGCGGGATTCGCTGCAGACCGGCGTGCATCTTCCTGATATCCCACAGGTTGCAATCGGTGTCCAACCTACACTTGTGCTCACAACCTGACCGCTGGCCACCAGTGTCGCTTCGTTCAAGTTCGCTAATTCTGAAACTTTTGGCACGGAGGGCTGATCCCTTGAACGGACGGTGTTGTAGGTTGATGGTCTTGTAGGTTGTGTGAAGGCAAAATTAACTCGGCGACTTTATTCGTTTTTCTCGGATAGGAGCCACCCACATGCAGCCGTTCATTCAAGGCAACCCACCTCTCAGGGTGTTGCAGGAAGCACTGGTGGTGAAGGCCAGGCGTATCATGAAGTCTTACACCAGTACCCAATGAGCATTACCGTCTAATTAGCCAATAGGGCAAGCAAGAGACTCCAAACGTGCTCTATGTACTCTCGGCGCACCGGCCGTGGCACCGTACACAAACAAGTGCTAGATAGTACGTAGTTGTGTGCTGCGTGCTTGATTTGGTTGAACTGATGCTCTCATCTCTCTCTCTCTCTCTCTCGCTTGGGAAGGCCCACGGCGCAGTTGGTTATTATGTCATTAGTACTAAATAAAGTGTTGTCGACATCAGATCAGTGAGTGGCAAGTTGCAAGTTGCGCCTCCGTGCTGTGGGCAATTTGCTCGAGAAAAGAGTCGTCTCTGGGATGGGGACTCCATCACGACGCTTCATGTAGACTACAGTACATAGTACCATACCATATGGTATGTTGCATGGATCGATAACTAAAAAATACCACCCGGGGCAACGGGGCAAAAGGTTGCCCGGGGAGCTGTTCATTCACCGTAGCAAAACAAAATTATCTGGAAAGGTAAAATACAAACAAACACAGAAAGACAAAATATCCTTGTACAAGAGCCGACATCAATGGCGTTCGCTGCGGAAAAGAGAGCTGTTGTTGCTGTTGTTGTTGCTGTTGGATGGCGTGCATCGCTAATTCTCCTCCACGGTTGAGGAACCAATCCGAGTATTATTACCACAGCAGTATACAGCATCCTCGAGCTGGCATCCTCAGCTATCCGTCTCTACTTTATGTGTGCATTACAAGGTAGTATTGAGTATAATATTGTACGTTCGGCAAGGAAACTTTAAGGAATCTTCCTGAAGAAACGGTAGACCGAAGCCCCCTCAAGAAGGCACGGACAGACTTCTGTACAGACTAGTCTGGGCTTGACTTGCGGACCCCTCGGGGGCAGTTTATTTGAGTGTACCTTTTTAGGGTAAGTTAACCTGTGACCACGGGAATCGACCGCGTCGAGTGTTGGATCAGTACGGACATACGAAGGAACTGGGTAGAGAGAGATCGGAACGGTTTTTAATGTGAAGACAACAACAACAACAACACAGACAGACAGGTGGTCTCGTCTACAGCAGCAGGGCATCACCTGTTAAAGAATTGTTGTTGCGTACCGTCAATGTTATCCCGGAAGTGTTCTTGACCTTCTGACTGTAAAAGGAACCGATGAAGCGACGGCTGCGGCGGCTGCAACTGCATTCCAAAATTGTAATCTTGCGCAAAAGAAAATAGTTCTTTTTTTCTCTCGGTTCCTCCACTACAGCTTTCTCCACCCTGCACCTGTTACACACAGAAAACACCCTCTGCCTTGCCCTGGCCGTGAAACCATCCCCCTGGGGGCACACCGAAGTCGCAGCAGACACCGTCAGCCGTGCGGTGGAGGGTAGTTGCCTCTCTCACACAAGAAAATACACACAGCAGTAGAGAGTAGAGAGGGATCGAGGAACATCATGCGTGTCACCTTTCGGGGAGCGGCGACTTCGGTCTTGTTGATTTCAACGGTAAGCGGAGCGAGCCAGGTTCCCTCGCTGGGCTTCTTCGAGCAGACGCTGCTTACCACGGCCGGGGCGGACTTCGACAGCGAGGCCGCCTTTGCGTTTGCGTCCGCCTGGCAGGCCGGGGACAGGCAGGGCAGAAGCTCTCCCTATCTCTCGTGCGTCGAGCACGGCGAGGGCAGGCACGCCTACAGGAAGCTCGAGGGCTTCCTTGGCGCGCGCGCGGTGAAGCCTGTCTCGTCGACAGCGACTCATGGCGCGTGCTTCATGGTGACCGCCTCGCCAGCAGAGGCAGCCCAGCTCTCGTCGTGGGAAGACTTCACTACCTTCGGAGCGTTCCCGGCTGCCCTCAAGATTGCGCCCGGCCTCCTTGACCACGGCAGCTGCGACGGCCCAGCAGCAGCCCGTGACGCAGCAACAACAACCAGCGATTGTTCTGCCGGGCGGCTGTCAACGACGCACGGCGCGTCGATGCAGGTGGACAGCGCCCACGGTCTCATGGTCGAGCTCTCGCCGGGGACCCTGCCCTCGCACAGCGGTGGTGATGCCAAGGCTCATGAATTCATCCAAGAGTTGCTAAAGAGCCTGTCTTCGCCCTCGCTGGATCTTCACGCCATCACCTGTTGGTCTGATCTTGTCATGAAGGGCGGCGATCACCTGTTCAGCGCGGCGGGGGCCCTCCGCGGGCGTGAGTGGAGCAGGGCGGCCACGCTGGTGAACGAACGGAGCGAGTCGGAGCAGGAGACTCCGAGCCAAGTGTGCGGGTGGGAGCAAGTTGTTGTCCATCACGCCGCAAACGATGTGCTGCTCGTAGCTGGTGAGTTTGGCCGGAAGCGTTTGTTCCTACCTCGCTCTCCTTCGCCTCTTTCTCTGGTTTTGCCTCTCAATTTGCCGCCCCGTGTGTTCCTCATACGAAAAAAGAAGAAAAAATACCCAGGGACGAGCGCAGCGTGGATATGTGGATATGCTTGGTAGTAGTGGTACGCATACTGCTGCTGTTGTATCATGCCTCTCCTGCTGCTCGTGTTGAGCCCTTGAACTATGTAGTACTCTTGATCGATCAACTCCGCGCAACAAATTTGTGGAGCTTTTCTCAATTCTGTTCGTTTCCCGAACCGGACAGGACACACCGGAAGTGATGTAGATTTTCGGATCGTTTTTATATTCCCGACGTTCCTGCAAGCAGCTTTCCAGCCGCTTGACATGCTCCCAGCGGCAGCAGCGAGCGGATCATGTTGCTAAATTGGGGTATCGCTTATCACCACTCGTTGTTCTGGAATAGCTTGCGACCACGCCATTTATTCCGTTCGTTTACAAGTACCGAGTTGCAGTATTATCTCGAATGGGTAGTCTTTCTGTGTCTGTACTGTATTTACTTTTCCCTTTTATTATTATTATTTCTTTTTAATGCATGGGAGAATGGGACCAGGGGATAAAGATGTATTGCTTTCTGGTGTGGGAAAAATCCCAACCATTGTTGACGCCAAGACACGACAGCAGTACTTGTGGTTGTGCGACAAGCACGATGACTACTCTGTGTGGTGGATAGTGACGCCCTCAGTGTGCTGTAGAGAAGACGAGAGAGAAAGAGAGAGAGAGAGAAAAGCACGGCCTCCTTATGCCAGAACAAGCTTTTGTCTGAGGTGCATATGGAGTGCTGTACTTCAATACCCACGACAACAGAAAGACTACCCGCTCGAGATACAAGCTAATTGAAGTCTCTTTGGTGTGCGCTGCCTGTTTCTCCGACGAGTCCTCTCTGTACGTCGCCTTGTGCGTGCAGCAATCATATCATGATTATTTACCGAGTGCCCAACACGCCCGTTATGTGTCAGAGCCTACCAGCGAATGCGTTTTGGTAGGTTTTTGCTCTTGTATGTTTGCGTCCGTTGGGGTGTTGTGCTGATTCGTTTGGACGTTCACGTTGACAACATTCCGACACGTGCAGTTGGGAAATGGTCCCATCATCCAATGCATCATCACCTGAAAAACAGCTCCTCCCGCAGTTTGCTCGGGTTTGCAACAGCAGCAGTTACGGTGTTTGCGAAGTTGAAATTTCAGTTTCATCTTGGTCTTTTGTCTTTTTGATCCCCCCAAGCGCCGAAGACCGATGGATCTTTAGGAATTCAATCTTTTGCTTTATGGAATTGCCCCCAAAGACCGCAGGAAAGCTTGAATTCAGTCTTGCTCATTTTGGTCTTTGAAGGAACAATTTTTGATTGGCCTACACACCCCGAGATACTCCCGACGTCCTCCCGACACCGCCGCACCATCCCGTGGAGCTGCCCAAACACACACACCTTGGCCGCCGTAGACGACACCATGCATGGCGAACCAACTACAAACAGCAGCAGTGCCGCCAGACCACAGACGGTCAGACAAACGTCGCTGCACCGCACACCCGGTGCGCATTGCATGCTGCCGACATGGTGCAACTTTTGCTTCATCTTAAATGTTTATGCGTGGACAGAAGCATGCCGCTCTACATGCATGCATGCTCATAATAAGTGACACATCAAGCCGCGGCGTGAGGAGGGTGAGGCGGTGAGGCGGGCGGCATAGATCTCAGGAGTGCGGCACAGGTGGTGGAGGCGGAGGTGATGGAGATGGGGATGCTTCAAGCGGCGTGGGGGCGTGAGGAGCTGCAGCGCGTGCGTGCGTCCTGTGGACCGTGCTGTGGTGATTTGTTTGACAGGAAACGATCGACTCCGTCGACGACTGACTGCGATATGTATCACAACTTGTTCGCGTGCTGAAGGGGTACGTACAAACATACATGCATGCCTCCGCTTTTTGCGGCGCTACGCTTCCCATGCACTCCCGGTAACTGAACTGGGCCAACCGCCTGTTCATGAATTAGTACGTTGCTCCATCAGTATTCTCCATGACTGGGAGTGGGTGAGGGTGCAGTGATAGTGGAGTAGTAGTAGCCTTGTTGGGGGTGAAAGCGGAAGCTCGGAATTTAATATGATTGGTGTTCCGAGTCGGCTCAACCATCTGTCTGCCGCCGTCGGCAAAGGGGCTCCGTCGTATTGAACGCAACGTTCTAGGAAATTTCCGCATGTTCAAGACTGAAATATTGCGCTCCGGTCTTCGCAAGCTATTTTTGAAACCAAAATTCAATCTTGGGCCGGAATTCCTTCAAACTTCCAAGACTGAAATGGGAGACCACTTCGCAAACACCCTGTTGTTTGACTACTACAATTGGCCCGATTCTTTTGTCCATGTGTACATTATGCATACAGAAATAATAACTAAATCGATTACGGGTTGTTGTCGTTGTTGGTCCACAGTAATACTAAGTAATAACGAAGCTACCTGGAAAACACGACTAAGAAAACAAGGCAGCTCAATCTCTCGGCGACACCGTAAGAAACGTTACAAGAAACAAGACCGTGCGATATGCCCCAAGGCATACCACAAACAAGGGGAAGCTGCGGGGGGGCGAGTATAAAAACGTCCCACTTGTTCCGTTGCTCCCACGCGCCACCTGTAGTAGCTTGAACTACAATGTCAATATTTTTCTTGGAGGGGGGAGAGTGAGTTTTTCGGCATCCTCTTCGTCGTGGAGTCATTGAGCTTTCTTTGAAAATCGGTCCAGGGGTGTGTGATACCTTATTCAACCTACATGTGCATGTACGGCGGTATCTACGTTTTAGTGTATGCATACAGTAGGCTTCTTGACTGACCACCTGTTCTTTAGTCAAGTTCTTTCATATTGGAAATTTTGAACCTCCAAGTTCTTGAGTGCGGGCCGGTTCATTCTGCAGCACAGGTCCTCGTTGGCTTGCCAAAGTAACTGACAGGTCGGCCGTTGATTGACACCTCTTTGCCTTGGAATCGCTCAAGTTAGTTGGGCGGTCGCGCGAAGTTGCAACAAATAATCCGTAATCCGATCTACATGTGCAAGACAGTATATATGATTTTGCTCAGACTTGACCGCCGTGACTTCCTCCTCTTCTGTCCGTTCCTTTTGTCGGTAGTGTTGTTCTTGGTCGAGTTGATTCCACGGCATTTTCATTTTGTGAAGCTCAACGCTGTTTTTCAGCAGTCTTCTTCATGGCTGTCTCCTCATCAGACTACCGCTCCAAAACATGAATCACCAAGGGCATCTTGGCGTCGCCCATCGACCGACCTATCTGTCTGCTCATGCCCCTAAATAGGAGCACGCTTTTATTCGTTGAGGTTTGCCTTGAAATCGTTCAACTTGTTTGGACGACGCGAAGCGCTAAAAACCGTGAAGCAGCAGCAATTGCACGTTCAGAAAAGCCCGCGCGATGCCCGACCGTAGGTAGGAGGAAACATGCGCACTCGGAACCAACATGCAGTCGATGTGCGACGCGGGGCCGAATGCCACACCCCTTGCGCCTTCTCTTCATCCCAAGGCCTGGACCACCTGCTGTACGACGGGCGGGAGGTCAGCGGCGCGAGCGAGGAAGAGGCGGCGGAGCTGCGGATGGCGTGCTACATGGGCCTGGTGTCTTTCCTCGCCAGCAGGCACGAGGTGCTGAAGGTCGCCGGGTGGAACAGGAAGGTGCGTGAGAGGGGGGGAGACACGGAGAGAGAAGCGAGACGCGCTCTTTCTTTACACCGTGATTGGCTGAGGTATGGCACCCCCGTGTCAGCGTTTGTAATATTATAGCGTATTTCTCCACAACTAGGAGGGTGCGAACACCAACCGATACACCTCTCAGGAACGCCCTGGATGAGATGTTTCAAAACTGCTACCCTTTTCGGCATTGGTACCCCCCTGGTTGTGGAGAAATATGCTATTAATACCCGCTAGCACGGGGGTGCCATCCCTCCGACATTTACGGTAATGCTTGAGATTTTGTTGCCCCCCGCCAGGGGTGCGGGCAACAGCGTCCGCGAGGAGAGTGACCTTGGTTTTAGTAGGGGGTACATTAGGGGTGAAGACAGCGATACGAGCCCCCCCTCTCTTTTTCATAGGTTATTCTGGTAATGAAATCCTTGGGAAGACGGCCCTTTTCGGGGAGGGAGGGATGCTTGGTTATCGCAGTCGTCGTCACACTTTTTTATCACATGCACGACGGTCGAACCACTGCGCCGTTCCACAGCAGGCGTTCTTGTTGTGCACCAGAGGAGCCCTTTTTTTACCGGTGTCAACATGGGCCCCCTTGTATTTTTTGCCACCTACAGTAGGTTGGCAAAGCAGGAAGGAACTATTGGCCATCGCAGATCGGTCGTGCGGGAAGGAACAACGCTCCGTCCTCTCGAGGACGCGTGGTCAACGGCCTAACAACCAAGGCATGTAAGACATGTGTACGCCCACCCTCACCCCCGTCCCTCCCGTGCTCGAATCCTTTTTGCCTGTTGCGGTGCTCAGGTCAACCTCAATGCGGCGGCGCGAGCGACCATCCAGAGCGCCAGTGTCGATTCGACGCCGCTTACTGACGCCGGTCTGGACGGGTCGGGAGAAGTAATCCAGGTAGATACAGAATATTTGTACTATTTTCGATTTTTTCGTACAGGTGTGGAGGTCAGGATGTATACGGCATAACCACGTACTACAATCGTAAGGCTGTTGTTTGTAGGTTTGTTACTTTCTTTTTGGATTTCGTTGGGGTTCGCTGGTCTCGTGGAGTTAAAAAGAAACCGCCCGCTGTGTGAGCTATTGAGCTGGCAACTTGCAGCCCCGCTGTGGGCTGGTGCTGCTACTGCATTGTCATCTAGCATCATCACCCTCCTTGATGAAACTGATGTGCTCTCATGAGACCATTCCAGAGGGACCCCTTACAAAGATTAGGATCTGCGTACTGTGTGTGTGACATCAGATCCCTGTCGTTCGTGCAGTCCAGACATGAAAGAGTACGGGTCTGCACTGCAGCGTGGGATAGTCCATCGCTTTTGCGTTTTTTCCAAGGGTCATTTGCTCTTCTTTTTGTCAACAGGTGCAATGGCTTGATGGAGCTTTATGGGAGGTTTGGTAATGAGTCCACGAAGGCTCGCCCAGAGTTGAGGGCTCCAACGGACCAAAACAGAAGTGGTTTCACGAACGCTACCGCGGTTGTGGTACAAGGCGGTACATATACGATCTGTCCGTCTCGAACATGCCTACCTCGCAATGTGTAGCCACCTTGCCGCATGCACAAAACTTAGCACCACCCCCTCCGCCCTCTCTCCGTCTCCGTCTCCATACATGATGTGTCTGTCTGTCTGTCTGTCTCTGGCTGGCTGGCTGGCTGGCTGGCTGTCTCTGCCCCTCTCTCTTTCTTTCTCGCCGATTCATGACTTGACGGGGGCGTTCCCTGCCACCCCCCAACCACCACCTGTGCTGACTGTGACCGATCGGGAACCCAAGATCATTGATGCCGGCGTCAACGAAACCACGTGCTTCCTGGAGCACGGCGACGGCACTGAGGTCGAGCACGGCTACTACTTCGACTTCGTCGCTTCATCGAATCCCTTGTTCACTAGCTCCTCGGAGTCACGGTCCATGTTCAAAGCCGAGTTCACCGGCGGCGATTTCTCCTACGACAGCGATAGGCGCAAGGTGGGCTGTCTCCATCCCCCATTTTTTTGTCTGCTGCGTCCGCTCGGAAGGGTGTCGCAATGTTGGCTGCACACCGCGGGTGGTTTCGTGGAATTTATCCGGACTCCGGACGCTGATGGTCTGATGGGGCGGTTATTTTGCTTCCGATCTACGCTAGGGGGACTGCTATGTTGATGGTGTGTTGTGTTTGGTATCTTCTTTCGCGGGACGAACCGAACCCAATTCATCAAGCTCGTATCTATCTTCGAGGTGTACAGAGGTGGCGAGGAATGTGGAACATTATTTCCGGCGAAGGCGTGCGAGTACGACCAAGATATTGCTCCGACGTGCGTAGATATTGGTACATGTTTTCATATTTTCGCACCGCTCGCTGTACCCCTCCTGAACTTCTTCAAGCGTTCGAAGCGGCATTCATGGTACGAGGTGCATCGTTTCGTGGCAGGCAGATGAAATCGAACGGCAAAGAGACCACACACATTTAGGGGGTTCATATGAAACGCAACTTGCTTACAAAGCCAGCCAGCAACGCGAGGTTTGTACCATTAGGAGGGATGTATGGAGGAGTAGAGGTGGGACACCAAGGGTAGGACATGATGTAAACCTGAGCTGATATAAGGGGTTCTGTGGAAAGTGTCAGGAGGACAACACGGTTTCAGTGTTGTTAGTTTCGTGCTGAGTCAAGTCAAGCCCGTTTTTTTTGCTACATCGCAAAAGGTTTGCCCGCTGGGCGTCCTGGGCCTCGTCGATGAGATGCTCCAAAACACGGTGGACGGCACAGACCTTTTGGAGCGAATCTTGTCGCGGCTCACCACGCTGATCCTATTTAGCAATGGTACAATAACCATACTAACGAACAAGCTCTGTGTTGCCCGCTTGTGGTGCTGCGCGCCCATGCGTTTATCAGGTCATCCAGTACATCGATCTCATCAACCCGGATACGGGAGACGGCTCCAGCTCCGGCATGCCGTTCGTGTCTGCTGACTCGTTCGTAAGCGACGACGACTTAGGTAAATCACTCCCCGAGAGTTGATTGCTAATGTACCTTGACCCGTATCTATGGATAGAGATGGGTTTGTTGTGTTCTATTAAACCTAGAGAGATTGAACCGTTTTTTTTTAATATGAAGACAACAGCATTAAGAAAAAAACATTGTCTGTGTGTACTAGAGAGATCGGAACGGTTTCTTCAATGTGAAGACAACAACAACAACAACAACATACAGAGAAGAAAACAATGTTTGCGTGTATGATAAATGGGAGGTTCGCAAGGTCGTGTGTACGCGCTGACACGGCGATGCTCGCGACCAGCCCAGAGCGAGTCTTCGCGGTAAAACGAACCCTATCACTATCACTACGTCTACATCAAGTTACATGAGTCATCAACACATGAGCACCCCCCACCCTGTATCTCCTGTCAATCGATCGAGATTTGATCAACACAGCGATTGAGATTTGGAAAATGAAGACCAACACATGGAAAAACCGCGAAATCGATGAAGATGGCTGTTGCTATGTGTAGCTGCTGCCCGTAACGCCTCCCGTTTCACTCTCACTCTCTCTCTGGCTGTCTCTCTGTATCTCTCTCGTTCTTTATTTGTCTACCTCTCTCTCTCTGTATCTCTCTCTCTCTGTCTCTGGCTGTCTGTCTGTCTCTCTGGCAACGAAAAAAAATCGGCAGTTCCACGCTTGTACAACTATAGCTAAACAACTAAACAAATAGTTGGGTAAGGCTTCAACTACCCGTAATTGAACGGAACCAACTAGCATCCGAGATTCTGAGCCAATGGTTGATGGGAATCAACTGGTTGGACAAGATTCTGAGCCAGAAGTTGATTAGCCAAACAAATACGAGTATCGTAGTTGTGCAGGGTGTGAATGTTTTACTTCGAACATACCACAATTACAATTTTTGAGAAGTCCTCGTCGTCGAAGTGCCTGTCTCACGACCAGCTTTTTGCCTCCTCGTCCGACTCATTTTTTTTTTTGTACCGCTATAAAAAAAAAAAAACACCACCACCACTCAGGCCACGGTACGCACGCCGCCACCACCGTCGCCGGGTCGACGATTTCCTCCCCCGCCGAGCTGGTGTCGTGCGCCGACGGCAGCGAGGTCATCGGCTGCGCCGGGGGCTGCATCACCGAGTCGAGCACCGGCTCCAGCGAGGCGGACTACGGGGAGGACATCAACCGCCTGTGTCCCGCGTTCGGCTGCTCCGGCGACCAGTGCCTCCCGGACGACACCGCGGACACCCTGTCGGAGCACGGCGGCATGGCCCAGGGCGCCAAGATCGCGGCGATCGATGTCTTCTACGGGGACTACAGCTACGGCGACCTTGCCGGGAACGGCCTGTGGGAGACCTGTGCGGACGCCGGCTGCAAGATCCACTCCAACTCGTACGGCGTCGACCTGCGGTGCCAGCTGACCGCGCTGGACGTGCTCTACGATGAGTACATGTACGAGGTGAGTCCGCTAAGTGTAAGGGGGAGGTAGGTGGTGTCGTGTGGCTTTGCTTCAACGGCCTGTGCTGTTTGACTTTTCCGAGGGCAGCAGAGTAAGGTGGGGATCATGTAGTGTTTTCTTGCTTTGCTATTGGTGAGGGGGGGTCGGGCCCTCTCGACACGTGCCTGCTGTGCTCTCTTAAGGTTTAGCGCACCCAGTGGGTAGTTGGCCTTTCACCACGGAAGGCTGCCGCATCGTCAGTGGGGCTGGTGCGGATGGTACAAGGTAGTGACCGGAAGTGTTGTTCTTTATAACAACAACAACAGCAACTACATCAACAACATCCCTGTACGGGAGCGCCATCGCAAAGCGAGTTTCGCCATGAAAATTGGCTTGCCCGCACTGAGCGGCTCGTTCTCGGGGTGCTCTTGTCCCTAACGGGGTACCAGTACCACTTTTTATGACAACAGCCAGCAAATATGGGCGTTGACAGCTGTCTTGCCAAGAATTTGGCGCTGTGGAGGAATTAAGACAGAACCGGCTCAGGAGAAGGGATATACTGTTGATTTAGGAACACATTTGAACGGAGGGTATCGTCCTCGAAAGACGTCACCGAGATGGGACTAACGCGGAGACGGCCGCCTTCCCTTCATAACACGCGACCTGAGGAATCGAGCGCCGTACAGTACTTCCTGCTGCCATGCTTCGCCAGGACGTGCGGGTCGGGTGTCCAGCAATCGGGTATAAGATACGGTCTCGAACCTTCACCGTTATCTTCATGTCTGTGTTTTTTTTTTTTTTTGTTGGTTGTGGTGTTGGCGAGATATGATCAAGTCAACCCATTGCTTGTCCTTTCTACGTGTTCGCGCGTTTCTTCGGCGCTATGTATCGCTCTCTGCTGCTCGCCCTCAGAACCAAGAACATCTGCTGCTTTTCTCCGCCGGGAACACTGGATGGACCACTGACCGCGACACGTGCACGATCGATTCTCCGGGAATCGCGAAGGTAGACACACACACACCAACACGGATGAGCGCTGCCCTTTGTGTCGTGCTGCAGTACAGGCACCAAGCGTATTACCAACAGTTTCCGACGACGCTAAACATACAAATATATTGAGTGGGTCGACGCGTAGTTGTAGCGTCCCGCCAAGAAGAGGCTCGCTTTGTGTTACTCGAGCGGTATCCTCTTCCACTCGCCTCTCTTGTACGGCAGTATTGAGTATCGGCTGTGTCCACTAATGACGTCATCCCCGGCAACAACCACCACCACACAGGGCAAGACGACCGCTACCACATAGGGGAGGTTTTGAACCTAACGTGAGTTTGTTGGTTACCCTTGCGACGCGTTTCTTTCTACCTGGCGCGTTAAATGCGCTACCTATGCATTTGTGCTGCCTGTGTGCCGTCCGTCCGTCCACACCACACGTGTCCCTCACGGCTCCTCTTGACGCGCTTCTACCTGATACGCCAAACGACCTAAGCACTACTTTTATACTCTCCCCCCGGTCTAACAAGGCATGCACAACAAGGGTACGCCCCCCCCGCCCCCTTGAGAAAGTAGGAAGGAACGATTGGCCATCGGTGATCGGTCCTGTGGGAACAATGCTCCCTCCTCTCGAGGACGCGTGGTCAATGCTCTAACAGCTAAGGCATGCAAAACACAAGAGTACGCCCCCCCCCCCC
>FN649729.1:660833-679871 GCA_000310025.1 Ectocarpus siliculosus | reverse complement strand
AAAAGGCCCACCCTAGGCATTTTGGCCCCCGGGGGCCCCTCCCCCCCCCCCCCCCCCCCGGGTCCCCCCCGGCCCCTTTGGGCGGGTTTTTCCCTGATCCCCCAAACGACCTAACCCCTTTTTTTTTTTTTCCCCCCCGGTTAAAAAAGGCAGCCCAAAAAAGGGTCCCCCCCCCCCCCCCCCTTGAAAAATTAGAAAGGAAAGATTGCCCTCCGGGGTTGGGTCCTGGGGGAAAAAAGCCCCCCCCTTTGGGGGGGGGGGGGTAAATGTTTTAACAGTTAAGCCCTCCAAAACCCAAGGGTCCCCCCCCCCCCCCCCCCCCCTCTTCGCCGCGGCAGAACGTTCTCACGGTCGGCTCAACTTCTTCGGGGGTGACGCGGCTGAGCACCACCGACCTAGACGGGAGGGGGTACGCGGACGGTGACGAGCTGAGCACGATCGACGTCGTATCCGAGTTCTCGGGCTACGGTTTCACTGAAGACGGACGAATCAAGCCCGAGGTCGTGGCTCCCGGAGACATGGTAAGCAGCACATGTAAAATGCGGGGCGATGATTTTTGCTAACTCGCGGTCGCGGACCAGATCAGTACATCTGTATTTGTGCTGAAGGTATGTAGTCCCAACAAAATAGATGTTGGCTGAAAGGCATGTATGTCCCAATATAAGAGAATGGTGTTATTTTGTTGTTGTGCTGGAAGGTGTGCATGTCCCAATAGACAAGATTTAGGTGATTGTGCTTTTTTTATCCTGTGCTGAAAGGTGTTTCCCGATGCACATTGTTGGAATGTTTGGTGTTAATACAATATCTCCCCATGCCTCGGGGAACGTTGATTTATCCGGCCTGGGTTTATTACGCCTGGCCCTACCCCCTAAGTCCCAGCAGTGGGGCCTCACTTCTCATGTTGTTTCGACGCAACAAGCACTCTCGATTCTGTCTTCCGAACCCCCCGCCTGTTGTCGGCGCGGTGCCTGGAACGGAAATTTCACCCCGCGATCCATCCCGCGAACGCGCGGTTCTTGTCCCGCTGTTGGAAATGGTACATGCGTGCAGATCTACTCTGCCAGCGGGAACGGTGGCGACTCATCGTGCGAGCTAATCGCGTATGCCGGTACTTCGTTTTCGACGGCGGTGGCTTCGGGGGCGGCGGCAATGGTGAGTTTCGTTTATTTTTTTTTATTTACTCACCGACCTTCCAGGGTATGCGTCCTTGTACATCTCCTACTGCCTCTCACAGGAGGGAGTTCTTTGTGTGGCACAAGGAACGTAACTAACGTGTGTGTGGATGTATATGTTTTTTTCGAACTTTCTGGGCAAGGGGTGTCCGGCGAAATGCAAGACGAGAAACATGTCCTCTTCGTCGCCGCAGAGATGAGAGTGAGGGTTTGGGCATGTAGCAACCGGCTTGACTACGAACAACCGCTTCCCTCGTCCATCGTGTGTGCCAATGTATGTATGTCACAGCGGAACGCTCAACTGAACCGAAGCACTGGCAGAGTAGTAGGTGCCACGTAGAGGGAGATACTTCCTCTGCTCATGCCACCGCTCCAGCGCTTCGGGACCACGCGTGTTTTGCGAGGATAGTGGCCGCACCGCGTGGCGTAGTGTCTCTCGAGGCCCGATGTCGCCACACCAACGCCGTACGCATCACCCCAAGCCTCTCCGGACTCTCTCCAATCCCTATACATATCTTGCGTAACATTACAAGCACTTGTCGCGCTTATCAATCTCAATCCGTGCAGGTCCGGCAGTACTTCAGGGACTCAAGCTTCTACAGTGCCGATGTCGAGAGCAGGGGGTTCTGCGACCAGGGATTCACGTGCGATAGCTTCTCACCCATGGCAACGACAGTGAAGGTATCAATACAGCAGTAGACGTGAAATATGTGTCTGTAAGAACGAGACCAGCCAGTGTTTTTGATGCTTTCGGTAGTACCCGCTGGGTACAAAAACTGCCCTTTTGTTGTCTTTGGCCATGCATTCGCTGACGCTCAATCATTGCACATAAATTACTCCTTTTCTTCTGCCCCACGGCGCTAAGACACTGCAAGAGTGGAGTGCGACAAAAAGGTTTCGGCCGTATATATATACCGTGTGCAAGGCGCGCCTCCGGGAGCGGGCTCATCAGACCATAGCAGTACTACAGCAGTGTCATCAAGACGTGATGCGAGATGAAAGTAAAGCATGTGTTGGTGTGAATCAGCTCCCGGCTGCCATCGGAGACGTTTCCCAAGCTCGAACAGCTCTGCTCACAACAGCTCACGTGTTTTTGACCCGAAGAGCCCAGCAAACCTCAATGAACCAAAAAAGAAAATTTCACAAACCTGCAGACAGTCTTATTGCCGGCGCACGACTGGACTCGGTACAACTTGTTTTGTCGCTCCTGCCCTACAACGGCCATTTTTTTCCAACCTGTGTGCTTTTTTTCGTTTCCACTCCATCGGACTCCTATTATATTATCAAACACAGGCGATGCTGATCAACAGCGCGAACGTCATGGGAGGGGGCAACGAGCCCGACACCGAGCGCGGCTTCGGGAGGATCCACCTCGAGGCCGGGATGCCTCTCGGCGGGGCCGGCGACATGGCCCTCTTCGTCGCGGACTCCTCGGACCACGAGGTGTACTCGGATGAAAAACTCAAGTTCTACTTCAACGTCGATCCCGACGCTGGGATGGAGCTCAGGGCCACGCTCTCTTGGAACGACCCCGCGGCGTCGTCCCTGTCCGGCGACCAGCTGGTCAACGACCTTGACCTTCGAGGTAACTAACTGACCGGTGGCTATCACAGGGGTCGGAAGAAGTTGTGTGCTGCCGTTGCCGTTGCCGTCGCCGCCGAAGAAGTGCTTTTTTTTTTTTGCCGTGCGGTCGGTGCCCTCCCTAAGTGCCGTCCTTGTTGTTGAGGGGGTATGCCGTTCGGCTTGCTCTGATGTTGGCGACGCCGTCGTTTCCGGGTCGAAAGGCCAACAAACAACGGAGCGTCAAATAGTGTTTTTGGTGATACCCGATTTCGCGGAAACCAACAACCCCATGCTTTCAAAGTGTCCCCCCTCTAACCCCGGTGTTCTCTCCTCCTCCTCAACGCAGTGTACGCGCCCGACGGGACGAGGTACTGCATGTGGGACGACAACTGCTGGGACACGAGCAACGTCAACGAGCGCGTCATCGTCCCCGCGGAGGTCGTGGCCCAGTTCTCCGCCACGGACGAGTGGGAGGTGAGGGTGCGCGGGCGAGACTTCACCGTGGGAGATACGGTCAGCTTCTCGCTGGTCGTGACGGGAGCCATCAGCCCGCCTATCGAAGGAAACTCCGCCGTGGTGGCGGCGGCGGTGGGGGACGATTCGAGCGCTGCCGACGATGACGCGACGGGGGCGGCGGTGACCATGTACGGCCGCGGCGCCGGCGCCGGCAGCGGCTTCGTGCTCGCTGGTGTAGCGATGCTCGCCGCCGCCTTAGCCGCTGCGGTCTGAAAGTGTTTTCGGCGCTTTTGTAACATGTGGGGGGGTGTCGGTCCTGGCTGGCTGGGGCCACATGCATGGGTAGGGGGGTTCGCCAATTTTACCCCGAATGTTTCCTGATGAGGAAAGGAGATCACCGGGCTGGCTGGGCATGCGCAGAGGGAGGGGGGGGGGTGGGGGGTCACCAGTCTAGGCAACCCCGCAGGTCTGATGATGACGAATGGAGATCACGGGCTTGTTGCATCGTTGCCGATGGATTTCTATTCATTTTGTTCCCTTCAGAATAAATAGATGACGGTAGTCTTGATACAGCTTGTGATGCGGACTCAGTTGTCCGTGTGCCCACGTTTAGTTAGCACTAGGAGTGGGAGAAGGACGCCGGGAAATGATTTCAATCCTTGTCAGGTGATGCGGCTCCGGCCTCCTTTGCGCTCGTGGTTGTGCTGATGGCACTTCATCACGTTGGCGCGCGATGCGGCACGCACGGCGACCGTCCGCGTTTCGTCCCGATGCCCTCTTCGACGGGAGTCATTTTTTATACCTTGGTACAGTAATAGCGTCGTCAATGAGCAAAAAGGATTTGTGTTTTATGTGTACAGGGCTATTTTCTCACGCTGGCGGGAATAAAATTGTATCCCGGAGATGAACGCTCTTCCCCTTTCTTCGTAAGTGGCCCAAGAGTACGCCTCCTTGAAGCTTAGTTTGGTTTGTGTCCTCCGGAAATGTGTATGTGTATGAGTATTTTTACTTTTTGGGCGAGCTGCGGCAGGGTTTTCCTTCTACTCGGGGGCTTTTGCCCTAACCTGGTTTTCTCTTGTCTGGAATCTGTACTCACTTGCTGTGATGCATAAACACCTGTATTTTCGCGACTCGAACCTCGATGTAATGCATATGAACCTATACTTTGCGCGAGTAGTTGGGCTCCCGCGGACGGTCACATCTTGATGTTAACATACCTCTTGAGGTTACTCGTGACCATGCCACGGGGGCGGGCTGGCCTCTTGCCGGTCAGTACCAGGTTTTAGTCGGAATGGTTTGTCAGCGACAAACGAAAAGAGTAGGAGGCCGCGTTCTTTCCCGTCTGGACAGACTAATATATGAAAGCAGCAGTCGTTTGTTGTCCGCCTAGCGGCGCGGGCTCGTTGTTGGATGTTTTGTGTTGTCGCGTCCATGTTGAGTGTCTTGACGCTTTCTTGTAGTGTAGGCTAATAAACGCTGAAATGGCCTGCTTCATACTTGGCACGATTTCTTGCCAAGCACTGCTGTGGTTCGGTGTTGGGATTGAGGGTTATGCGGTAGAGAAGGCACCAGCGTCTTTGATATTAAGTAAAATATAGACTTGTTCAGGCCTAGCAGAAGCGTTGTTGTGGGAACTGGATATGACGTAGTATGTGGTACGTTTGTGTAATGGGTTTGTGTCATGGGATGGGTTCCTGCAGAAGGTAGGTGTGGCCCAGAGGACACTACGGCGGTAGTGCACCAGAATCTTGTGCGCCGGGGATGTTTTCGAGCCAAGAGTCGACCCAGATGGGCTTTGGGTTTCACTCGGCAAGAGGAGCGAAGATTAAGGTCGCGTTGTGTTTTTTTAGCAGTGCATGCAGTAGCGAAAACACTTGTCAAACGAAAAGTCATTGTTTGTCTGGTCTGTGTAGGTGTGTCACGTCGCTCGCCGGCCGCTCAAGCAGGCGGTTCATATATTTAGCAGCGCTGCAACAGACAGGATAGAGGACAACGGATGCTTGTGTCTTGGGATATTATCCCTTTCACGGTGTGCCTAGCGCACCCCTTCCAAGTGAACGCTACAGCAATGTTATGCCAAAACATATGTACCATGGTCTGCGAGCAGCCATGATTCCACCGCGGCTCAACACAATCGTCGTCGTGTCGTGCAACATCCTCCTGTCTGTTCTTAATTTCACCCCATGCCTCATCTGTTTGTTGTGTGCACGGCATATCATGCGGCCGTGAATGAATGTAGAGCGATTTCTCACACCATGTCACGTACGTCCTCTTGGAGTACAGAACACGCTAGCACTTAGGAAAGTCTCATTATACTGCTGTATTTTGTTTACTTTCGCCCTTTCTTTGATCAGTGGAGAAACCAAGAAGATGCGGTTTTCGGGCAAGGCTCTGTGCAAGATAGTTCTCATGTCATGCCTAAACCAGGAAAACAAAAAATACGAAAGCATCCAAAACAAAACAAAAAACACACATCTAACTTCCTGCACACCGCGCCGGAAAAGCCTACAATAATAATAGCGTGCCACACTCCAGAACAAACCTCCTCCGACGCTCTTAGCAACGAACTCAACTCCTTTGGTCTCGGCCTCGTACAGATTCAAAGCCTGTTGGTGTGCTGTTGCTTCAAGATATTTTTTCTCGTGAAAAATCGAACCCTCTCAGCTTCTTCTTTGGGTTTCTATTGTACTACTGTACTGTAAGTAGTCTATGTGAGAATTGGTTCCGGCTTGAAGGCTCAGCGTATCATGTCGTAGAATAGCGCAGAGCAATCCCCTGGCCGTATTTTTTCTTGGGTGATGATACACAATCAAGTCGATAAAGGTATCCCGAGTCGCATGTAGTCTGTACTGCTTGCTGTGGCTATAGTGCCCATCCCCCCCCGCGGCCAGAACAAAAATCCCTGGGTTGCACTCCTCCTCCAGTGTTGGCGTCCTTTCCTGATACGTCCATCATGTATGTGTGCGGCATGCATGCAGTGCCATTGTCCTCTTGTGCAGTCTTAGATGCTGGAACGCATCGAAGGAAGGTGTACGTCTCAGACTACATAGTCGCCGGCTCGCTGGCCCTGTACTGACGAAGGAACTCTGCGTCGGCGTGTTGATGATCTTCAACACGTTCTTTCGTTGTTCATCACAAGTAGCGATTCGCCGGGGTCTACAGCGCACCTCCCAGTCAACGTATGGGCGTGTGCGTGCATGGGGTAGGTAGGATATGCAGAGAATCTCTCGACTGCCGTGCGTGTCAGCGGGTGGGGGCATGGGCTGCACTGGTGGGCTGTGAGCTGCGGTCGTCACTTCGTCGCATTGACGAGTGAAGACTGTGACGAGATTCAAACAAGCCAATCAACGTGCAGCTCCGGTGCGGCGAGATTTGATTCGACCGGATCTACGGAGACACCCCAAGGCGTAATTCCGATGACGTAATCAACATGACCTCCTCCTAGCACTTTCGGTGAGGTTCGCCTTCCCTTCCGAGACTGGAACTGCCGCTTGACTGAGAGCAGAACTTGATCCACCCGCAGCGCGTAGATCACCTCACGCAACCCCCTGGAGACGTGGCCACTGCGTCAAAGGCTACCTTAATCAGCAGAGCGAGAGGGACGGAGATAACAACGCTGTCGATAGGTTTAGCAGCAGAGATTCGCACGTTCGAGCAGAGCAGCAGCAGCAGTCACCAACAATGCCGCCAGCCGGACCTGGGATCCAATCCAGCAAGCCAGAAAAGCCCAACGCGTCGCTGGCCAGCATCAAGGGGCATGACTACTACAAGGACACGTTCGTTCCTCCTTCAGAAGTTGTGACAGAGATTGACGCGAGGGATAAGGTGCGTCTGCTGTCTCTGTCTCCGCAGTTGCGTTGGATGTATGGTTGCCCCTTTGAATTGTAGCACATGACACATTCTTCGCTGTACGCGCACTTCGTGTTGTATCTAGTCTTATGTACACGTTGGATCTCTCTCATGACGGAGTACTTCGGCGCTGTCACGTCCAACACGTCGAAGAACATCCGGCTCTGAACCGACGTCATTTACACCCCAGTTCTTCTAAGCACCGCGGTCCTTGACGAGTATCCCTCTTGTCAGTCTTTAGAATAGTCGCTCACTCATCCTGTGTCTTGTCGGGCAATAAATCCGCCACTTGTACTGAACAGCTGTTGCTCAACTGCTGCTGCAATTTGGTGCGCGCATCATCGCACAGGGTACCCCGGATGACTGGGTGCCTCGCCACCCGGAGCTGGTGCGGCTTACCGGGCGGCACCCTTTCAACGTCGAGCCGCCGGTGTGGCGAATTAAGGACCATGGCTTCATCTCGCCAAACGAGCTACACTACGTGCGAAACCATGGGGCCGTGCCACGCATCACCGATGGTGCCTCGCATAAGGTGACACAACCAAGCAAACGTATTGTGTATGTGTTCGGTGCCCGTTTATGTATATGTGCAACATGCGCTGCATAATGGGCAGCTGCTGTCGAGACGAGAAGTACGATGGAAATGATGACATGTTTCCGGCACCGTTTTTCCATTTGGAACATCACGCCTGTCGGAATGGCAGAAACCATGATTGACGTTAGCGGGGTCAGTGAAGGGAAAGGGTTGCTCATCACTCGGCGTATGCGTGGCTCTTCTAGATGCAACTCTTTTTGTAGCGCTGACCCCGGGATGTGCTCCTCTCAAAACGCGTCGGTTCTGTCTCGAAACACTACACTGCTGTGGGTGTAGTCTCTATGTTCCCGCATCGTGGTAGGCCGTGTGGCCGTGCTTAACATTTGTTGTGTAAGTTGGCCCTTGCCGCGAAGAACTTCGATTCGGTACATACATCTATAATACGTACCTGTAAGCCTGTAGTCTATCTTGCAAAGAAAATTCCGGAACTTCCAAGACGCACTCGCCATATGTGCCTCCTCTCCACACTACCAATGTGAGCACCTGACACGAGCGTCTTCTGCGTACAAGAACAATATGTACATGCCTAACATACGTAATGCATGCAGTGGCACCGGTGATGACGCAAATGGTCGTTGCCCCCGTCAACTTCCGCTATGTCTCCAAGGATTTCCGAAAGATGATGACGATGACTTCTCAACACCTCTTGTGGATACACTGCTGTAACTGTAGTTGCATGAACATCGTGTCCGTGTGTCACAACGCGAAGGATTTGGTGAATTTTTTCCTGCTGCTTGTGTGTTTTTCTTTTTTCGAGAATTTCATGCATACACAGCAAGCAGTATCATAGGTATGCATAACAGCAGTACTATGCATACTACACCCGTTCGAATTAATGATTCCACAGCAGTATTTAGTAGGGGATGTGTCCATCAATAGAGAGTCTTTGCAGTGGAGTGGGAGGAAAACCAACCGGCTGGATACCGGGCTTATTTTTCGATTCTATTACAATGAACTTTAACTTCAATTGTTGCCGATGCTGCTGGCGGGAAGGTTCGCGTGGGTGGAGCCGTCGACAAGCCGCTGGAGATGACCTTGGAGTACATCAAGGCCACCTTCCAGGAGATCACCATCCCCGTCACGCTGGTCTGCGCCGGCAACCGGCGAAAGGAGGAGAACATGATCAAGCAGGGACTCGGGTAAGAGGGCGGCTCAACTTCCAATATGTAGCGTTGTTCGACAGACAGCAGTAGGGGGAAATCGATATATATTTATGTATGGAAACGAGTTTGTCTTGATTCTGCAAGAACAACGGAGAAAAACGAAATCACGGCGAACTTACGGGGGACTTTTTTCGCCCCGGTGGTCTATTTATTCTATATATAGTGGTTTACCTCGCAAACCAAAGAGTGTCGTGACAGGTTGTGGGTTCGATTTTATCTCTGGGGGGGATTCTTTGCCTGCAACTCGCAGTGGAGAAATATTGTTTGTTTGCTTCACGGTCAACGAGGGAATGCGAAGGCTGAACCCTTGTCGCGATAAAATCTACAGCAGCAAGGCAAGCACGCCGGAGGAAAGAAATGGAGCAAAGAAAAACAAGCTGCACCTTCGTCTCAGCGTTTTCAGTAGTCAGACACGAAAGATTGCCAACAAACTGTCTTCTGGCTGATACTGTTTACCCACGAGGGAGATCTCGCTGTATGCTGCTTGGGGAAGGGTAGAAACAAACGTCGTTCATCATGCAATGCCATCGTACATGTCTTCATTGCCAATCTCTCCCGCACGCTTGTGTGCGTCGAGATGAATATTCGTTGTGTTTGTGCAACAAAAAACTCAAGTATACCCTGTGTATTACAATAAACTCACGTGTTATCCCGGCTGATACGTCACACGAATTCACCGAGAGGTTTGTAGACTCGGGGCAAGAATAAATGGGGCGATTTACACGTACACTTGGCCCATGAAATAGACGCGAGTTGGTTACCACCGCTCTCAGGGAGTACCTTTCTATCCTGCTGGCCTTCCCTGTTCCGGGTTCAGGCGTGTTTCCGGCTTATGTGTTTTTCTTGTCAAATCCGCCACCGAAAACGTACAGTTTATTTTTACCTTTTACGCAAGTAGTTTTTTCGAAACCACAAACAAAAAACGTGCACTCCCTTACCTCGCTTGGTCTGTGTTCGTGAACTCACCTCTACACACCGCCTCCGTTCTCACCTCTCTACAACGCCTCCCCATACTACACCACCTCCTCGGTTTCGCGGGAAGGTTCTCGTGGGGCCCCGCGGCGGTGTCTAACGCCATGTGGACGGGCGTGTGGGTGAAGGACATCCTGGAGCACGTGGGCATCAAGTCCTTCGAGGAGGGGGGGAAGCACGTCTGCTTCGTCGGGGCGGACAAGCTTCCGAACGGGTACTACGGGACGTCCATCCGCCGCGAGGTGAGAGAAATAAGTTACAGACTCCATATGTGTCTTTTCCCTCTTGTAGAGACATGTGTCTCTTCCCTCTTGTATGCATAGAGACATGTGTCTGTTCCCTCGTTGTGGAGAATCTTGGGTTTGCGCTGTTTTCTGGTGTGTTGACTTCCTTTGGAGACAGACGCGCTAGCGCTGTTTCTCGTACCCTTCCTCCCTTTGGAGATATTTAATTTGCGCTGTTTCTCGTACCTTTCCTCCCTTTGGAGATTTTTAATTTGAGATGTTTTTTCATGTCTTGGCCTCCTTTTATATTTTGTACACAGCACTAGGCCCTTTTTCCTTCTTCTTTGTTGTGTTTGAACAAAAGTAGTTTTTGTAGAGCCTTCAGTGCTACCTTGATGAACAACGCCGTGTTCGCGCATCCGTTGGAGAACTTCGGCAGTATATCTGCTCACAAGACGTGACATTGTGGCGTTTGTGGAGTTTGTGTACGAGGGAAACTGAACAGAATGGAGAGCCCCGCCCTTTTCCCCCAGAAAAGAAGCGCGACTGCCCTACTTAGTCGGCAAGAATGGCCTTCACAAGCTCTGCTGTTGCTCTAAGGATGTTCGAGGTTGTCTCCGAGAAGAAAAATTGTTCCGTTTGTGAAGAAATCGCGGATTTGGACGAGGAAAACAACAACAAAACAAGTCTTGGTTTCGACCTCTTGTTGAGGGTCGTTTCGGGGCGCGGTTTGGACGCTGCTACTTTTTTCTTTTTCTCCGTTTCGAGTGCTGCAATAATGGGGCGCGGGAAAATGTGATCCACACGTGAACCAAGACGCCGGTACTTGTTGCCGTGAATCCAGCAAGAAACGAACAACCGGGGTCACGACGTATGATCGAATCCCATGTGCTCCCGGGGTGCTGCCTGCGTCACATTGAGTTAACGATATTAGCAAGACCTTCCGTAAGGATAAGGCGAGCGTGGACAGCAACGGCCGCTGCCACCCTGTTGTGTGTTGTGGTGATAAGCTACAACGAGTGCTGTTGCTTACTGGTACAGTACACCAAAATGATGTATGTGCTGCTGTGTTCCGCAGGTGTGCATGGACGAAACCGCGGACGTGCTTCTGGCGTACAAGATGAACGGCAAGGAGCTGTCCCCTGACCACGGCTACCCCATCCGGCTAATCGTGCCGGGGTACATCGGCGGACGCATGGTGAGCGACACGGAAACCCGGCGTGTTCCGTTGGCGTATAACGTGGTATCCCGTACCGTACGACATGTGTGTTCCGTCCCATCTCTGCTGGCCGCCAGCCTACGCCTGTGCACAAGTCTTGACGGAGAAGTGGGTATGTGATAGCAGTAGCATTTAGTGCTGCACGCCCGGCGTTAAGCGGCGTGGTGCATTCGAGCGGTGTGTCAAGAGACGTCCTGGCTATGCATACCGCCACTTGTGGGCGTGTGTTTTGTTGAATGAAGCAAGGGTGCCGCACGATGAGTCCATGAGTCTTTGTTTTCGATGACGGCCACCGAAATGTTTTTAGTTGGCTGTGGCCGCAGATGTCACTCACAAAGCGTGGAGATGACTTCTCTGGAACAACAAAAAAAAAAACACCAGAAATACTTCACCCCACACACACGGGCACGTCAAGCCCACGTGCACCCCGTGCTCTCCGCCGCACCTGATGGTTGGTCCTGTGGGAACAACGCTCCGCTCTCTCGAGGACGCGTGGTCAGTGGCCTAACCGCTAAGGCATGCAAACATGAGAGTACCCCCCCCCCCTCCCGCAACCCTTACCAACACCCGCCCACGCACGCCGCTCTCTCCCTTGCGCGGCGATCTCGGTTCGTGATTTTGATTGGTCAGATCAAATGGCTCACTGACATCGAGGTGACCGACCTGGAGAGCGACAACCACTACCACTACTTCGACAACCGAGTGCTTCCGTCGCAGGTGAGATGGTGGTTGTGATTGTGTTTTTCGACGCCGTTGCACCCGCTGGTGAACTGTTTGGGGCGTCCGTGTAGGGCCTCGGCTCTCATGATGTCCTCTTGGATTGCCAGCGAACGGTCAAAAAGCACACCGTTGAGCTTAGGCAAGGCGAAAGACGATGAACAGCACGACTGAACGGCAAAAAAACTACCTGTAAACTCATGTCCAGAGAAAGCATAGACCCCAGCAGGGTGACAATAGCATCAGCTTGACAGCTGTGACAGCAGTGAGAATTGAACCTAATCGCGCATGGTGACATACTGCTGGAACGGCGTGACAACGACGACAACACCAACGTCCATGCCGTGCCACGGTACTTTGTATGACGTCACAGGTTGACGCGGAGAAGGCGGTGGCGGAGGGCTGGTGGTACAAGCCCCCCTACATCATCAACGAGCTCAACATCAACAGCGCCATCGTATACCCTCGCCACGACGAAGTGGTGAGTGATTGTTATAGCAGTGTTGGGCCTGGGTTAGCGAACCCCTGTATAGCGGCATGCCTGTTTAGCGGCATGTCCTGTATATAGCGACCGCCAAAGTTACAGCAGCAGCGTTGGGCCTGGGTTAGCGAACCCCTGTTCAGCGGCATGCCCTGTCTATAGCGACCGCCAAAAATCGCTTGGCACCCCCACTGCACCCCGACCACAGTAGAGGTCTCTGCTAGTGCTGGCATGTTCCCAGAAAATGTGCCAGTTTTCCAGTCGGTTTCAATCCACTTGCTGAAAAGACTTTCAACACATCCCTTTCGACTGAGGTTGTATGTCGAACGGGTAGTCTTTCTGTGAGGTCATGTTTACTTTCTAAAAATGTGTCGGCACTATTACCATATCGGCACTGTTCAAAGTGGTTGAAAATGACTTGGAAATTCAGGTGTGCCCGCCGAAAAAAACAGCACTAGGCACACTATTCAACCGCACTACACAGAGACCTCTGCCGCAATGGTGTGATAGCCACTAGAGGGGCGTGGTCTCCAGACACTAAGGTTAGCTAGAACGGGCCCTCCCTGGAGCACATGT
This sequence comes from Ectocarpus siliculosus, assembly GCA_000310025.1. Lineage (NCBI taxonomy): Eukaryota > Phaeophyceae > Ectocarpales > Ectocarpaceae > Ectocarpus > Ectocarpus siliculosus. The sequence goes on along the minus strand of FN649729.1, from coordinate 666,884 downwards.
CGCGGCCGTTTGCGCTACAACTTTTTTTCATGGCTCCAACGCCGTGCTGTGTAACTCCCTTCAGTTAATAATCGTGTCACACGTGGGTGGCTACACAGCCAGCCACCGTTCGAAACCAAGCCGCTCCGCACTACAAACGCGACCACGTCCAATCGTATGCATACCTCATGAGATACCTCATCACCCCCTACCCACACGCAGGTCTCTCTCACCTCCCCCGAGACCACCTACACCGTCTCCGGATACGCGTACGGCGGCGGCGGGATCGCCCTTACGCGAGTGGAGGTATCGCTTGATGACGGCAAGACTTGGGAGCTGGCGGAGTTGTCCACCCCGGAGAAGCCGCGTCACATGGGGCGGTACTGGTGCTGGGTCTTCTGGGAGTTCAAGGTCGACGTCCTCAGGTGCGTCTATTATAGTGTGCTCATCATGAGTGGAGACTAGAGATGGGAATCGTGGTGTTCTGCGAATATATATATGTTTTTTTTTTTCCAAAAACTGAAAATTAAAAACACCAAACAAGCGAAACACACACACACACACATTACTTGTCGTCGCACAAAGGGGGTGCGCTGTTATTGTCCATTTAGGTCTCACCTCTTTCGTCTGTAAATCTATTATGGCAGTGGTTTCGTTAAGCTGGTTGGGATTTCAAGGGTACATCGTGCATGGGCGTAGTTCGTTCCCAGTTTCGGTTCGCTTCGTTTCTTGCAGCCCTAGCCTAAATAGTTTTTTTTGCGGTGTTTTTTATCACGTATGGGCACGTATGAATGTTTGCCGGAGCCATCGTAAAGTGTCGATCATACACGGCGGTCTTTCCTAGAAATTTACAGGGGTTTGCGTTTTTACAGACGAACAACCCAATGATCGAGTTTTATCGTCTTTGTACTGCTGTCGTGCTGGACCGTGAACGTGCCGTAAGATGGGTGGATGACTCTGTTTGCGTCCCGTTTTTTTCTTCAAGGTTATGTGTTTTTGTGTTTTTTTCCCTTAGAACGACACCACGAATGAATCCACCTCATGTTTTCCGTGCGTCGTTTCTGGAAACCGGGGTGCTGAACAACATGCTATCGCACACACATACACACACGAGACGCCCTCTCACGGGGTCCTAGATCATGATGGCCTTTAGAAGCATCTTGTGCTTTCAACCGCACTGAGACCGACGTCTTTTCATCGGTAATCGGTTAGCTAGCGCGGTCGATGCCAACAACAATACAACACACACACACATATCGTCCATGCGCATCATCAATCGTTATTTCTCAGGCTGATGAAGTGTGAGGAGATCGTGTGCCGCGCCTGGCAGGGGCAGAACACACAGCCGCAGAACATCACCTGGAACCTTCTGGGCATGATGAACAACTGCTGGTTCCGCTGCAAGGTCCACCCCACCCGGGATGACAGGGGGGCCCTTGCCCTCACCTTCGAGCACCCCACCATGCCCGGCCCTCAGCCGGGTGGCTGGATGGTCAAGGGAGGCGGCGGGGGGGGGGGCGTGGTTGCCAAGGCGCCGCCGCCGAAGGTGTGTGCGTCCTTGTTTTTTTGTGCTGGGTCGTGCAACGAGTGGTTGGTGTCCGTGAAAAGGCACATACATGTATGTGTATGTGTTTGTGCCTTATTATGTGTTTTTGTGGTGCTTTATTTGTGTAGTATTTTGTTGGCCGAGGCGGGTTTTGGTGTCGGTGAAACAAATGCCTCAATACTCTTTCTTTTTTGGCAATCTGCGGTTTCTGATGAACATAAATAAACCTGGGTGGAGAGTCGCATATATACGTTTTCTCGAGTGACACATGCGATTTCTTGTATCATACTTGGCTACATGGCACCCACAAAAGGATTACTTCCTGTGGTTTTGTCTTGGTTATAGATATCAGTTCTCTTGTAGGGTGTTTTTTTGTGTGTTGTTCAAAGGAGACCGGGCCTTCAACGTGTTGTTGTCATGATACCGCGTGTTGTCTTGACTTTTCGGCGGCGTTCTCTCTTTGCGTTGTCGCGTGTGGGGTTTCCGCAGACCCCCTCGAACGGGAAGTCTTTCAACCTCAAGGACGTGCAGAAGCACGATAACGAGGACGACTGCTGGATCGCCGTGGACGGGAAGGTATGTCGTCATACGTCATGGCTCTCGCGGACCTGTTGTAGCTTTGTGAGGTGCATCGTCCTTTGCTCTTTGCTTTCGCCTTTTTTCTGGTTTGCCGTTTCGTTTGCTTGGTGGCCTTGCGAGTTCCTCCCTTTTCTGGCTGCCCTGCGCCGATTCAATAGTTGTGGTGGCCGTGTGAGACGCGATCAAGATCGAAACAGAAGCTTCTCATGTAGGTTACAGCTGTGTCGTCTAATTATGTTTGAGGCATTGTCTCACAGTCTGTTTTTTTGTCTTACTGTAGTGGCGAAATATGTAATATCTCAACCTGAACTTGAATTCTTTTTTTCTTGTATAAAATCTCAACTTGAACTCGTATTGTATTTTTCTTATATTTTCAAAAAAAAAATTGGGGGGGGGTGGGACAACGTGTCCTGTTCGATTGCTTTTCTGTTGATTTCGGATACAGCAGCAGTCTCACACGCACTATCTCTCTCCGCTGTGCCTGGGCCAGGTGTACGATGTGACCGACTTCCTCGACGACCACCCAGGTGGGGGTGAGTCGATCACCATCAGCGCCGGGCAGGACAGCTCCGAGGAGTTCAACGCCCTCCACTCAGACAAGGCGCGGGCCATGCTCGAGGACTACTACATCGGAGACCTGGACAGCAGCGTCGCTAAGCCAGAGGTCCGTGCCACAAGTGTGCTGTCGGTCGTGATGACGATGATGATGATGGTGGATGGTGTCCTCTCGTGTCTGTAGTCTCGCTGGCAACTGGCGTCCTCTTGTTTGCTCGAAGCCAAAAAATACGTTTTTTGTAGCGATAAACGTGGTCCATATCCCGGACTTGTGCGCTTCTGTGGCGTGTCCCCGTTCCCGGCCACCTACACTACACGACACTACACTACACCCGTGGCTCTGTGTGTACTTGTTCATGCCTGCGTTCTACGCCATCTTGCGTCCCTTTCTCAGATTTACATCTCCTCGTCATGTTTTTCTATGCAGTTTAGCAATAGATGGATTCGCATAGGCATTCCTGCAAGCTCAACAAGAAGATCTAAAAACCTGATTCTAAGCCCCCCCCCCTACCCCTACCCTGCCCGAGCAGAAGATCGTCGAGGAGGAGCAGCTGGTTGCCCTCAACACCCGACAGAAGCTGGCGGTGCCCCTCATCGAGAAGGAGGTTCTTTCGCACGACTCCCGCCGCTTCCGCTTCGAGCTCCCCACGAAGGACCACAAGCTCGGCCTTCCCATCGGCAAGCACTTCTTCGTGTCCGGGAAGTGGAACGGGGAGTTCGTCATGCGGCCGTACACCCCGGTTACCGGGGACGAGGTTTCCGGCTACGTGGACCTCGTCATCAAGGTGTGTCGTCGTGTTGATTGGCCCCAAGCCTCCATCCTTACAAACTCGTCATTTAAGGGGTGGGCGGGGCATCCCCTTGTTGCTGTTGCCTATGGCAGACGTGCCAATGGCCTCCATTACCCTGTCTGGGTGATGAGCAGCCGTGCCCCCAGCAAGCAAGGGTTTGCTCTTGGGGGGGATGCCGCTCCCTAAGCCGCATAGGCCCCTTGCCGCTCGATTTATTTACCGCTGTGATCCCCCTCTCGCAATAACCTTCCGGCGAACATCTTTAGGCCCACTCCCTCCTCTCTTCTCAATGGTCTAACCGCTAAGGCATGCAAAACAGAAGAGTACGCCCCCTCCTCCCCTTCAACGTACGAAAGTCAACGTCAACCACTTGCCGTGTTGTAGTTAATCCTCTCCTCCCCCCTAAAATATGGCACATGCTCCCGCCCCCCCCTACAGGTGTACACCCCGAACGACAGGTTCCCCAAGGGCGGGAAGATGTCGCAGATGCTGGACGCCCTCGACATCGGCGACACGATCGACATCAAGGGTCCCGTGGGGGAGATCGTGTACCTCGAGCCCGGGCAATTCCTCATCAAGGGCAAGCCCAGGAACGCCAACAAGCTCGCCATGCTCGCGGGGGGGACCGGAATCACCCCGATGTACCAAGTCATCAAGGCGGTGCTCAGCGACCCCGCGGACACGACGTTGTGCAGCCTGATCTACGCCAACCAGACGGAAGAGGACATCCTTCTCAGGGACGAGGTAAGGAGGGTTAAGGCGGGGGGGGGGGGGCTCCGTAGGTCGGCGACCGGACGATTAGATGTGGCACCTCGGCACTTGTCTTGGTTTCCGGCAAATCGGAAGCCTAGTGGTGTTTTCACGAGGCGTTGCCAGCTGTGTTTCGTCCTGTTGTCGAAGCCGACACGCTGTTCAATGGCTTCCGATGAGGTGCCCTCTTTTTTCATGCTGCTGTTGTTCAAGCCGACATGCTGCTGTTCACTCAAAGAGTAGAAGGCAACTACTCCGTAAGTGCCGAGTGGCCGGTAGAACAGCATCACGGTGATTGCGTGTCGATCTCTGTGATGGGTGGGTCTCGAGTGCCACTCTTCATCGAATCGATACCATCTTCCTTCTTGTGTTGTGATTTTTCTTCTTCTGTCGTTGCAGCTGGACGCGTTGGCCAAGGCGAACCCGGACAGGTTCAAGCTGTGGTACACGATCGACAGGCCCAGCGGCGACTGGAAGTACGACAAGGTGATGACGAGTGATCGAGTAATGGATGATGGGGAGGATTCATGGTGATGAGGGTGACACCGCAACCAACCTCGGTCTTCGTTTCGCCTGCGGTGTCGCAGTATCTAACCTACATACCGTAGGATGCATCATGAAGTTTTAGGTACCCCATGCACCCTGAGCCGATTTTCAAAGGTCCATTTTTCTGCAACACAACCAGCGACGGTGTAGTGTCGCAGTGTCCTGACATATTTGTTGCATGGGCGAGCATGTTCTCTCTCAAAATGTAGAAATGAGACATGAAGACCAAGACTCAGCGGGTCCCCCCTTGTCCCCTCCTCTAAAAGTCACTCCCCGTCCTTTGCGCTTGCTGCGGCGTGTTTCTCGTCGGTTCGGGCGAAAAACGGAACCAACCAACCCGACCAATCACAGGGCTTCATCTCGAAGGAAATGTGCGAGGCGCACCTCCCCGAGGCGTCGCCGGAGACGATCGCCTTCATGTGCGGACCGCCGGCCATGATCAAGTTCGCCTGCATCCCAAACCTGGCCAAGATTGGCTACGGCAAGGACGACTACATCAGCTTCTAGACTTGTGGAAGCCCTTGGCAAAAACGACGACGCGCGGAAGCATACTTCACTACGAAAAAAACCGCGTGTTTTTTAGGCGGGGGGGGGGGTTCGCCAGAAGCAAAAACAACTGTCTCGCGTTGTGAAGGAAGCCGTTGGAAGGAGGGGAGAGGGACGAAAAATGCCTTGGCTTTCTGAAGGAACTTGAGTGATTTTTGTTGTGTGGCCCAGTGTTTCGCGGGAAGGCTCCAGAAGAAAAGAGGTACGGAAACGGAAGCCCTTCCTGACCTGGAAAAATGACAAGCCGTAATGTATCTTGTACGACTGCATGCCATGTCAGACCTACAAGGGTGCTCGTTTTGATTTTTTTTTTGGGGGGGACGAGTGTTTTGGTGACGCGCCTTTTTATCGCGCATGATGATGATTGAGGTTTCAGCTTGCGATACGCCCCCCCGCGTTGTGAGCCGGCGATGCCGTCCGCCGTGCTCAACTCGCTTTGGCCAGATGGTTAGACGGAGGGGTTTGTGGACGGACGGATGCTTGGTATTTTGCCGCCCAAGCGAAGCACGCGCAAGCACTTGAGGCACTTTTGCCTGTTTCCCGAAAGCGAGGGGTTGTTCTCGCTGTGAGGAGGAGGACACCCAGGAGTACATGAAAACCTTAGACGGGTGTTGGCTGGATCGATCGTTAACATGCTCGTGCCCGACAGCATGCCATATGGCGTATGTGGAGACCGCGGTCGATGGGGAGGGAGGGGGGGGGGGGGGGGGGGGTTAATTTTTTTTTTTTTGGGTTTCTTTTGGTGTTGGGGGGGGGGGG